>ML393951.1:109242-120842 GCA_005239525.1 Nicotiana knightiana
CTGAAATCTCCCCCCCCCCCCCCTGAGCTCATGATATCTTGGTCAAGATTGAACTATCACCTTGATCCTTTAATTTCCAATTCCACATTGATCACCACATTAATCATGCTGCTATGCAAGAATACTAGAACCCATCATAATCCTGAGCCACAGGTAGAATAAATACCTCATCGGCTAGAAAAATGTATTTCAAAAGAAAATCACAATACGCAACAAACTGCCCATGACTAGAGAAGACACAAACCTCAAGTCATGGCCTAAACCACCATAAATCATTCGAGACCCATATGTACATAACCAAACCATAAGAATTGATGCCCTCCAAATCCACAAAATTACGGAGACTGCCAAGCATGTAGTATAGCCATGATACACATGTATAACCATATCAACCCGAAAGAACCAATCATTTTCCTTACAACGCTAACCTAAGCCACTGTTAAACTGAACCCACTTCTTATATACTCTTGACATGGTAAAAACAATGCTTGTTTTCCCAACACCCGATAGACCTCAAATAACATTTATTCCAAGTGACCCCAAATCACGAGACCACATCATCTCGATATCCAATAGCCATTTTATACCCTTTCATGCGCTCAACATTACTTCTATTGGCGACACATGTTCTAG
This sequence comes from Nicotiana knightiana, assembly GCA_005239525.1. Classification (NCBI taxonomy): domain Eukaryota; kingdom Viridiplantae; phylum Streptophyta; class Magnoliopsida; order Solanales; family Solanaceae; genus Nicotiana; species Nicotiana knightiana. The sequence continues at coordinate 109,876 of ML393951.1, forward strand.
TGGACACTTTGCGAACCCGAAACTATTTCTTCCATCTCTCTAAGACTGTACTACAAACCGGATGATAACCTAAAAATACTCCAAGTACCCTTCACACTTTTCAACAAAACCCATTCTTCAGCCACATACAAACTTGAAAATCCTTAGGCACCATACCTTAAATCTCGAATCCACTAGAAACATTATTGATAGATGTCCACTCTAATCCAGTAACGATTATATAACAAAACAACTAGTGCTGTGTTAGAACACAAATACTTTAAGATCAACCAAATGAATCCCTTCCCTTGCACATCTCATTCACAAAGAAATATATAATCTATGTCATCCCACAATCTTCACAATAATCAATAAGGCAAATTGTAGCACATATCCATCAGAATCCTTGCTCAAATGATCCTACACTGTTCTATTTCTCAGTCATAACTAATCCACTAACGTACTAATCATCGATGAAGACACATAACAACGTGACCCAATAATCGACAGTAGGCTCCCCCACTTGTCTTTAATCCATAATCGCAAAATCCAAGGACCCACATCAACTTCTCTTCCTAGCTACCATGATCTCACACCGTTACCCAGCCACATTCCTCACAAGCCCTCGTTGCACTAATCATAACACACTAGAATTATCAGCCACAAACATACTTTAACCTTCTGATAGTCGCACCATCTTCTTCAAGCGATTCAAGCCCACATTGTTATACATGCATCCCATTAGATATAAGTTAGAACTCTTCATAGGAGATTCATTAGGAATCAAGCAACCCCTAACCTGCTCAAAAGAGATAGCCTACCTGTGTAATTCCAACCGAGCTCACAGTCGTCCCCCGACTGTAAAAGTTCGTTCATTTCCATTTACATCAGCTGAAGGTCCAACAATACGTTCAACACTCGAAGCTATGTTGCATAACAAAACAATATTCAAGCATTCACATTCCTCTACATTCCCAAAAAACACTTCCCATCACATTCAAACTTCATAAATAAAGAAACCACCATCTCTAACAAAATACATAGACTTAGCCATTTGTCCACTATAACCCATATCGCGCTAAGCTTTCTCAAGTGTGTGTCTATCCTACCACAAAATCCATAACATATGCTGCCATTCCCACTCCGGTTAAACCATCTTCCTGAGTAAACTACTCAATCTCTACTTTTTGTACTTGACTTGCCAACAACTGAACCACCGCGAGACATATCCCACCATGTCCTTTCTGATCATCCTCCACCAGTAATACTGCCCTAAATCACGATCTGTCTCAATAGAACCTGAACAAATAGATAGACATCAACTCTAAACCTCCTTAAGGATCATCTCCCTCGAGCCACCAACACTAGAAACACCGATCGATCCTAAAGTCGCAATACACCATCCTCTCAACTAACCTCTTCTTAGGTAGCACTTTGCCTCATTGTGCCCCAAAGGAAAAAAAATGAAAACCATCATACGAATGAGCCTTGATGTGTTCAAACAAGGACGCCAAAACAACAACAATAATAAGAATTCCACCAAGCTCGGAGATGTCAAACCTCGCTACTCTTTTACCATAGCCTGAACATCCCTGGCCCAATTGCATCTCCTCCGCCGGAATTAAATACAGAATATCCCAATCATGAACCGAATAATCCTCATCCCAAATCATTCATTTTCAGGACACATAGGTAAGCACCCTACCATTTACACCAGCACTGCATGATAACAATGGTTGAAAATCACAATTCAATGTGTAAGGCCTCTAAACCATAGGTCACACTAGCACTGTCTGAAGCGACAGAACACCCCCTCCACATTTCGACGATAATAGTCCTCCTACATAAGCAGGGGAAAATATCCACCACCATCTGTAGTATCTCTAAAAATCATCGGTGCACAACTAATATCGAATGCTCGACATCATGTATGAATGAGTAGGAAGGAACTGAAAACATAAGCTTCGACCGAAATCAATTAGCATAACAAGGAATCAAGAAAGGGTATTCTCCTAACGGTCTAGTAGCCTCTGGAAGATAAGTGCATACGTCTCTGTATGGATCTGCAAGACTCTACTGGACTTGCTCATGACTCGTGAGACTACGTGAACCTAGAGCTCTGATACCAAACTGTCACGACCCAAATCCCACTATAGTCCATGACGGCGCCCAAGCGTCATTGTTAGGCAAGCCAACAATTAAATCAAAACATCAATAGTTAATTCAAAATGATTTAAGAAATAAAGAGAGGAAATTGTTCATTTTAATAGGAAATGTAGATATTATTATTTTTAAATGTTCAAATGAAGCCAAAATATAACTAGGAAAACCAAGAGGAATACAACCAAAGCTAAATCTAAATCCCCAAAACCTGGTGTCAAAAGTGCACAAACATCTACTAGAAGGTACAATACTACTACGACAACTGTGTGGAAGATAAAATAGACAGAATAAAATAAATGAACAAGATGGGGACTCTGTGTGCTGCAAGTCGTAACGTGAAGTGCAACTCACTACTAAGTCTCCTCAGCAGCTACGCCAATGCCCCAAGATGACCACCAAATGTACTTGTCTCAGTACCTGTACAATCAGTGCAGTGTAGTATGAGTACATAAATCAATGCGTACCTAGTAAGTATCTAGCCTAATCCTGAAGACGAGGGATCGACATGGACACTTACTAGGGTTCCAATAGGCCAAGTATGATAAAATTAGACAGGTATAATAAAAGTAGTCATGTACGAATCATGGAAGGTAAGACAATTGAAACAGATATAAGTACATAATACAATCCCCAAATGAAGAGTAAACACGAAGTCCTCAAATACTGGGTACTTCCTAAAATAGAATACATAATAGTCAACACCAAATAAACGATCACATCTCAAGTCCGAAAGACTCATAAGTACATTGAATCCTTATCAAATATTTTGCATAATTTTGCCGAGTTGAACTTCTCGACCCCATAAGAGTTATGGCACGAATTCTTGTCATGGAGTACGACCCGATCCCATAATAATATTGTCGAGGTCATTATGCCTGATCCCATAATAATCACGTACACCATTGAGGGTCGATCGACATGAACAACAAATGCATCTCATAATACTTCAAAGGATGTTCGGCCCAATCCATAATAGTACTATTCAGGCATTTTGTCTGATACCATAGGAATAGTGAAAGTTGACGGGTCAGTGGCCCCAATCAAGAATATATGTGTGATTTATGAAATTTAAGAAACTTTGGGATCGATTGTACGACGTGTGATAAATCCATAAAAGAAAGGATAAGTTTCACGACTAACCATGTAGCTCGTCAAGTATTTAAGGTAGCAAGCTTCTATATACTATACAAATCGAGTTTGAGGATAAATATCATATTTAAAGCATATAAGTAGGCAAGGATAACATAAATAATACGTAAAGTATGTCTTGAGTCTAAGTTTGCTCGTACCTAATCAGTAATTCTAGCATACGCACAGACGCTAGTCACCTCATATGCGTGTAGCTCCCACATCATGTAGCACATAGGAAATATCACACCTACAAGGTAAATTTCTCCTCACAAGGTTAGAAAACCTCGCTCCGAAATCCAATAACCCACTCAAATAGCTCTCTACCACCTCAAACCGATGCCAGACCTTCCAAAACTAGTCCGAAAACGTGCAAGCTAATCAAAATGTACTTAAAAACTTGTAACGTAACAATTAACAACAATTCACAAAAGTCAACAAGTCAACCCCCGGGCTAACGTGCCTGAAATCCAAAATTTTCTGAAGATAAATATTACTCATAACACCATGAACTCAAATATATAGTTTATTCCTAATTTCATGCCCTATTTCGTGGTTAAAATCCAAAATAACCATTTCTATGTTTTTTTTCCAGAATCCCACAATTGCTACAAATTTTCCTGTTACAATCAATATATTATCTATCTATTTATCTCGCAACAAGTGAAATCACTTACCTCGTGATAAATGATGAAAATGGCTCTTCAAAATCACTGAAATCACCTGAACAAGAGAGAAATTGAATGAGCTGAGCTCACCCCCGAGCTCACTGTTATAAGCCTCTGCTAGGCCTTTTATCCTTTCGTATGCCCTTGGCCACGTTCGTGAAGGCCTTCATGTACAAAACATCACATTCACGAGCCATCTATCGCATTCTCTATGACAAATTTTCACCCAGCATAAATTCCCTCCTTCGCATTCACGGTCGCCCTTCCACATTCGCGAAGGGCAAAGTTGCCAACCCGATATTCTTCATGTTCGTGATTCCCTTGTCGCATTTGCGTAGGGTAAAAATCACCAATCCAGAGCTCCTTCTCCGCACATAGGAGCCAATATACTTCTTTGTGAATGTGTGTTCCCCATCGCATTCGCGAAGGACAACAGCAGAACCTGCATCATCTAAAGCACCCCATCTTGGTTAGAAACCACCCTGAATCACACCTGAGGACTTTGGGACCCCGTCCAATCATATCAACCAGTCCTAATACCTTATCCAAATTGATGATAAAAATCCTTCTTTTAACTTTCAAACGCATTTGAATCACACTTACACGTTCCGGATCACGACCAAACTTCACACACAAGTTGCAATCAATAAAATGAACGTATCTAAGGTCCCGAAACACTGCCCAGAATTTGATACCTCCAAAGCACATTCCAAATAAAACATAGAAAATTTGAAAACCTCTAAACTACAATCCTTCAATAATAAGCGCCGAAACGCTCTCGGACCATTCGATAGTCCACCCGAACATACGACCAAGTCCAAAATCACCTTACGAACATATAGCTATCTTCATATCATAATTCCGAGGTCATTTACTATAAAGTCAAAGCTTGATCAACTATTCTAACTTAAAGCTTCCAAATTGAGAATTATTCTTCCAAATCAATTCCGGACTTCTCGAAAATGAAAACCAACTACATGTGAGGGTCATAATACACATAATTAATCGTCTCAAGGTCTTAAACCACTGAACGACATGCTAAAGCTCAAAACAACCGGTAGGTTTATTACACATATATAGATTACTTATCTTTGGTATATCTAGCAGGAATAGCAATTCACTGAAATGAAAATACCAATTACATATTTGTTTCGTAAGTTTTCAACGTCATGTTTTTTCTTCTATTAATAAGGAATTGATGCTCTTTAGCTCTTTTGGATTTGAGAAAATATCATTTTGTAGAAATACAAAAAAGAAGATGCCTTTATATAATAAAATGTCAAAGTTAATTGATCATTAAACAAAATGATAATCAGAGGTATGCTAGCAATTTATAGAAGGTGCGGTACAAACACTTGAACTAATGTATCTTAGTGTTTAAAAATTCTTAAAATTGTGATGACCCGAATAGTCATCTTGTGTAATTGCGCCCCGTTTTTTCTTTTGATGCTTCACACATATGTGTTTATGGTTTTATGAATTACAAGGTTGACTAGTTTCATTCCGGGAAAATTTCAGAAGCCTAAGTTGATTATGTTGACCAATGTTTGAATTTTGTGGAAATAAACCCGAAATGGTGTTTTGATGGATCCAATAGTTTTGTATCGTGAATTTTAACTTGGGCTTATGCCTAGAAACAAATTAAAAATCTCGTAGGTTGATTTGTGTTGTTTTGCCGAAAATTGGCAATTTGAAGTTTAGAAGTTTGACCGTAGGTTGACTTTTTGCTATTGGATTCATAATTTGATTTATGGACTTGGAATAGGTCTGTATGCTATTTAGAACATGTCTACAAATTTGGTATCATTGAGAGTTGTTTTGATAGGTTTTGGACGCTTAGTTGCAATTCTAGAAGTTCTTGAACTTTATTTTGAAATTCACGCATTTTTGTATCCGATTCGTAGTTCTAGATGTTATTTTTTGTGTTTTTTGATCGTGTGAGCGAGTTCGTATGATGTTTTAAGAGCTATGTGGATGTTTGTTTTGGATTCTCGAGGGCTCGAATGTGTTGCATACGCGTTTTGGAATGTTTTGGACTGAAAAGACTAATATAGTGTGTTGATGCCTCTAGTGTCGCATTTGCGAACACCAAGGTCGCAATTGCGACCTTAGCAAGGGGATTACAGGTATCACAATTGTGATTCCTGGGTCGTAATTGCGAGGTTGACTTGGGTTGCGCTAGGTTCGCATTTGCGATAACAATATCGCTTTTGCGAAGGGATGCAAACCCAGTTTCGCATTTGCGAGGTTTCCCTTAAGGTTGTTAGTGCCGCATTTGTGAGACCTGCCACTGAACAAAAGGTTAGAAAAGTCAGGATTTAGTGTCATTTCTCATATTTTAGAACCCTAGGCTCGGTAAAAGGCAATTTGGAGAGCGGATTTTTATCTACAAATATGGGGTAAGTGATTCTAATCAATTTTCATCTATATTTCATGAATTTCTTAGATTTAACATCAAATTTATGGGAATCAAATAGGAAAAATTGATATATTTTGTCAAGTTTTATAAACATGATAATTTTAATTTTGAGAGTCGATTTTGATCGGATTTGAAAACAAAACACATATATGGACTCGTGGGGTTTGGTTAGATTTATGTCATGTGGAGGCGAGTTTTAGGGGAAACGTTATTTCTGAGGATTGAGTTGTCCTAGTTGAGGTAAGTATCTTGTCTAACTTTGTGTTGTGGAACTTTCCCTTATGATTTGGTATTGATTGTTCTATTTGTATTATGTGAAAGCTGTGTACGTAAGGTGACGAGTGGGTACACGGGTTATATGTGGTATTTGAGGTTATTTATACTCTTTGCATGCCTTTAATTGAATTTCCATAACATGTTATATCCTTCATTGTTAATCAACTCTTACAAGTGTTAATCTACCGTTACATGCTTTATTAGACTTTGTTAACACTTCTTCTACCTCTTACATGTTTGTTTGCTCTTATATGTTTAGTTAAATATATTGCCTTCCTTATTGCCTCGTCACATCTTTGATTGCTGAATTACTTGTAATTGAAGTCGTTATTTCATGAAATATCTAATTGTTGAGTTATTGGTGCTGAAGTTGAGAAAGTTGCTATCACATTGAGGTGAAGTTGTTAATTGTTGAGATATCTTTCTTGTTGAGCAATCCACTTTCATTCGTTATTGTTGAGATTCTTGCGCACATTGTGGTTGAGCCATGGGCTATTTGTTGTGGAAACATTAATATTGTTGATTCTTTTAGCAAGTTGTGGCATATGGGCACATGTGGTGCGAGTTATGATTATGTTGTGATATTGATACGCATACGCTGGTATAAAGTTAGGGGTTGATATGTAGGTGGTGAGATAAGTCGAGCTTGATACACGTGTTGCTAGTAGGGGAACTACTTGAAGTCATGCGTGTGATAAGGTGGTCTAAAACGTGGTAGCTATCTCAGGAAAAATGATTTTCAAGTAAATGTAAGGCTCCCGCGGTGATATAAGGAAAGATTGTGATTGAAATTGTGAAATTTGAATACGAGGTGGTACCTCAATTGTGATTCTTGTTGTTCACTTTATTTTTTAAAGAGTCATCTGTTGAACCGTTCTTGTTTCTTTTATGTTCCTTGTCACACCAGTTTTTGTCCACATTTGAATATTTGAGGTTCTCATTATTTGCTTCCTTCTTGTTATCTTGCTTACCATTTTGTCATTAGTTTATGTTATTAAATTGTTTCATTATCATTCATTTCTTTGATTTTCATTACTTCTCGTTATTATATTTTGTTCAGTTTATCATGTCCTAGTAGGTGTCTTGACATGGTCTCGTTACTACTCTACCAAGGTTAGGCTTGATATTTATTGGGTACCATTGTGGTGTATTCATATTGTGCTTCTACAGATCTTTTATGCATATCCAAGAACGTTTGCACGTGCTAGCGTTAGTATTTGACTTGTTAGTTGCCTTTCGGACACTTTAAGGTATACATGCTCGGCGTTTGGAGGCCTCGGAGTCACCTTCCATTATCTTTTCATTTTGCTGTTTTATTATTCATACACTGTTGTAGTAGACATTCTAGATTGTTTTGTAGAGCTTATGACTACGTTCCACGTGCTTTGGGAATATGTAGTTGAGGTTCTATTTTTGAAGTTTATATTCATTATTCTATTGTATTTTAGTACCTCAGTTGGTTATTCTTGTTATGTTATATTTTAAATATTAGGCTTACATAGTGTTAGAGACTAGGTGCCATCATGACATCCTAAAGTGAGAATTTGGGGTCGTGACTAGAAGGTATTAGAGCACTGGGTTCATAGGTATTATGAGCAGATGGTAGAGATCGCGTGGAGATATGATGGTATGCGGGGCCGTGATAGGGGGGACAGGGAGGCTAAGAGGCCTCGAGATTCTGGAGGATATACCCTGCCCCAGTTGCAACCCGTCATGGTAGAGGCTATGTGAAACGCCCAGATCATTCATCTTATCCAGCGAACTGGGCCTGATCGAGTTTCATGAGCCACACCAACAAGGAGCTTTATTTAAGTGTGGTGACACCAGACATATGGTGAGGGACTGCCCCAGACTCAGGATGGGTGCACCTCCACGGACTACTCAGATTCCATGAATTCCAGTTGGTCCACAGATTTCATAAGTCATGGTTGCTACTCCAGTTTCTACTTTACTCGCACAGCAAGCTACGGGTGGGGGTCAAGCGGGCAAAGGTCGACCTGACGGGGAGGCCAAGCCAATTCCTATGCTTTTCCGGGCAGGACGGAGGTAGTCGCACTAGACGCAGTCATTACAGGTAGGGTTGCGATTTTTCATACGGATACATAAGTCTTATTTGATATGGTTTCCACTTATTCATATGTGTCATCCTACTTTGCTCCGTATTTGGATATGTCTCATGATTCTTTGAGATCTTATGTATTTTTGTCCATGCCTATTGAAGATTCTAGTGTTGTAAACCATGTGTATCAGTCGAGTTTAGTTGTTATTGGTGATTTTGAGACCATAGTTGATCTATTATTACTCACTATGGTAGAATGTGATGTTATCTTTGGCATGGATTGTTTTTCGCCTTATCATGTTATTCTGGATTGTCAAGCAACAATTATGACACTAGCTATGCAAAATTTGTTGTGGTTAGAGTGGAGCGATACATTGGATTATGTTCCTAGCAGGGTTTTATCCTTTCTAAAGGCTCAGTGGATGGTTGAGAAGGGGTGATATGCTTATCTAGCCTTCATGAGATATGTCAGTGCTGATACTCCTACCGTTGAGTCAGTTCCGATAATGAGAGACTTTCCAGATGTATTTCCAGTAGATCTTCTAGGTAAGCCACCCGGTAGGGATATCGATATTCGTATTGATTTAGTGTCCGACTCTCAACCCATTTCTATTCCACCATATTGTGTGGCCCCAATAGAGTTGAAATAGTTGAAGGAGTAGTTGCAAGAGTTTCTTGATAAAGATTTCATTCGGCCTAGTGTCTCGTCTTGAGGTGATCTAGTTTTGTTAATCAAGAAGAAGGATGGTTCTATGCGCATGTGTATTGATTATCGGCAGTTGAACAAGGATACAATGAAGAACAAGTACCCATTGACATGCATTGACGACTTATTTGACCAGTTATAAGGTGCTAGAGTGTATTCAAACATTAATTTAAGGTCACGGTATCATCAACTAACAATTTGGGATCTGAATTCCTTAAGACTGCTTTCAAGACTCAGTATAGTCACTACGAGTTCCTTGTGATGTCATTTGGTCTAACCAACGCCCCAGCAATATACATGCACATGATGAACAATGTATTCCAGCCATATCTCTTTATCCATTCATCATTATGTTTATTGACGACATCCTGGTTTACTCCCGTAGTCGGGAGGATCATAAGCAACATCTGAGGATTGTGCTCTAGACCTTAAGAGAGAAGAAGATGTATGCAAAATCCTCAAAGTATGAATTTTGGCTTCATCCTGTGGCGTTTTTGGGTCATGTGGTTTTTAACGAGGGGATCAAGGTAGATCAAAAGAATATTAAAGCAGTTTAGAGTTGTCCCATATCGTCTTCAGCTAATGAGATTCAGAGATTCCTTAGTTTGGCTAGATATTATCGCTGTTTCGTAGAGGGTTTCTCATCCATTGTTGCACCTATGTCAAGATTGACGCACAAGGGTGCTCCTTTCAAATAGTCTGAGGAGTGTGAGACGAGATTTCAAAAGCTCAAGACTGCTTTGACTACAACCTCAGTGTTGGTGTTACCTACGAGTTCGGGTCTTACACTGTGTATTGTGATGCATCATGTGTTGGGCTTGGTGCAGTGTTGATGCAAGACGGTACGGTGATTGCCTATTCATCTTACCTGTTGAAGGTACATGGGAAGAATTATCTGGTCCACAACTTGGAATTGGAAATTACTTTTCATGCATTGATGATTCTTTGGAACTATTTATACCGTGTCCTATGTGAGGTTTATACCGACCACCGGAGTCTACAACATCTTTTCAAATAGAAGGATCTTAATTTACGGCAGTGGAGATGGTTAGAGTTGTTTAAAGACTATGAAATCACTATTTAATATCATCCTAATGCGAGACTAAATTGCATAGTTTAACATGTGATATACCTGACATTTTATGCGAATTAATGATAAAATTACATTGGTTATACGATTAATGGAGTTTATTTTATGCGTAGGTGAATTGGAGATGGAAACGGAGCTAAAAGGATGCAANCTATTTTCACATTGAACGTTTAACGTTTGCTAAGTGTCGCAGGTGCAGGCCTAGAAACTCATCGAGGACTGGTGAAGTGAGTGAAGCATTATCAGACCCCGAGAAAGTTTTCAGGACCATAAATCGGACCAACCGAAAAAGCAAACATCAACCACAAATTGAAAAAATTGAAACAGATATGGAAGATCAACACAACCGGAATAATAATGGGGATGATGTGGTGGACCCGGTCACTGAAGCTCCTTTATATGACTGGGCACAACCTACAGCTGAGAATTTGGCCACGGCGATACTGGTTCCTCAAATACAGGCCGAGTCCTTTCAGATT
>MDKJ01308609.1:0-21990 GCA_005239525.1 Nicotiana knightiana
CAGATTATATTTGCAGCGCCCGTTTAGTCTTTTTATAAGACATAGTTGAGCGTGATCAGTTATAGTTGTGGATTTTTTATTTGCTTTGCAGCATCTGTATGGCCGGTGGTATAGAGGTGCAGGCTTTCTACCTAGCGCATCAGGTCGTGGAAGTGTATTCCACGGAAAGATTGTATAAGTGTGACAGGTAGTCACTTGTCTGATTGAAGATTTAAACCAAGTATGAAGAATACGGTAATATTGCTTATTTGAGGATTTATGCCGGAGTGCGCTCGATTCATTTGGTTGTGGATTGTGTGAGTTTGTCCCGGCTATGATAGTTGTTCTTGTGTGTTATTTGAAAAGTGGGCTATTAGGAAGGCTATTATCCTAGTTCGGAGCGATCAGTATCAGCGTGAGGTCTGTTAATGAATTTGAGTATGATTATGGGCTCTATGTCGTGCCAGATGTGTTCATTTCAGCATAGCGCTCCTCATGGAGCAGTACTCAGATGATGGATGTTGTTTGGCTGTCAGTTATTTCATGTAATGTATATTGTGTCGTGTGAGTTGTGTAACGGCTTGATAAATTTCTTGTATGTTAAGGTTTCGCGTAGCGATGGTGTTATGTGAGCAGGATGGCTCTTGAGATGCAGATTGTACATCGCACCTCATTTGTGCTTGAGTTTTGTAGCGTATGGCGCTATCTGTCTCCCCAGTGTTGGTATTATGCACTTATTGCGCTTGTGACCGATATTTAGTATTTTGTAGTAATGAGCAATTTAACTCAGTATGTATCTCCTTATGTGAATTTTATATGTGGATCGGGTGGCACGCCGCCACGGGTATGTTATTTGGATCGGGTTGCACGCCGCAACAGTTTGATGATGAGTACAATTTTTATATTCTATCTTTGTGTGTAAATTTCCCCTTTTCTGAGGATAGTTCATATTAGTTACGTGGGTTGAGTAGTTCCTTCTAGAGTTCGTTTATGTGTCACGTTCGAGTTTGTAGCTTAGTGGCATCATGTGAGACTGTTTGTCATGTCTAAGGTGGCTTATTGCCTGAGCAGCTCGTACTGGATGAGACGAGATTATTGGATCTAGGATCAGTGCGATCGGATTATATGAAGTATATTAAAGAGAAGATGCCATTATTTGGTTCACAATGGTGTAATGGTTATTGTCAAGAGTATAGACCCAATGATTTGTTGACTTGGCAGTCGGTTATGAATTTCTACGCATCTTTTCCGTCGTGGAAGTATTGTAAGAGTTAGAGCAGGACCTATATATATGTCATGGGTCATTGTGAACATTAGATTCGTTGTCTATTATGATCAGAGAGTGTTATTATGGGCCTGTGAATGATGTAGTGCATGGTGTGAATTCAGCAAAGGAATGCAGTCATGTTTTGGTACATCGTGGGGTGATTGATACGGTGTTTGTATGTTGAAATCAGGCCCGGTGGAGAGTTCTGCATGTTGGAATTTGTCACTAAGGCTATTTGGCTAAGTAAATAAAAGGTGGGGGGTTAACCTTCAGATTTGTTCGAGCAAATATGCTCAACTGAGTTGTGGTAGCACGGGTAGGTGCATGAGGTGTTAAATAGTGATTTCAGACAACTCCAGCGCAGTTCTTAGCACGTTCGAGGACGAACGTATGTTTAAGTGGGAGAGAATGTAACGACCCGACCGGTCGTTTTGGGCTCTAGCGTGTCGTTCAGCAGTTTGAGGCCATGAGAAGCTTCACTTCATGTATTATGAATTGTTCACATGGTCGGAATTGAATTTTGGGAAGTTCGGAGTTGACTTGGAAAGAGAATTCTCATTTCGGACGCTTTAAGTTAGAAGAATTAATTAAGATTGAATTTTGAGTAAACGACCTCAAATTCGGGATTTGAAGGTTCCAGCAGGATCGCATGATGATTTCGGACTTGGACGTATGTTCGGATCGGGTTTAAGATGACCTGGGAGCGTTTCAGCGTCTATTGTGAAAGTTGACATTTTTGAAGAAGTTCATAAATTTGGGTTGAATTGCATTTCAGTGTTATTGATGTCCATTTGGGATTGCAAGTCTAGGAATAGCTCCGTATGGTGATTTTGGTATTGGGAGCGCGATCGGAAGTGAATTCGGAGGTCCCTAGGTCATTTTGGAGTCATTTGGCTAAAGTTAGAAATTCGAAGGTTTTGAGGAGTTAGACTGAAAGTGGAACTTTTGATATCGAGGTTGGATTTTGATTCCGGAATTTGGAGTAGGACCGTAAGGTTGAATATGACTAGAGTGAAAAATTTGAGGTCAATCAGATGTGATTTGATAGGTTTCGGCATCGAATGAAGAAGTTTCAAGTTCTAAGTTCATCAAGTTCGGATTGGGGCGAAATTCATGATTTTAGAATTTTTTTTATCTGATTTCAAGGCTCGACTTAGTTCGTAATGTATTTTGGGACAGTTTGGTGTGATAGGACGGTGTCCCGGGGGCCTCGGGTGGATTCCGGGTGGTCAACAGATCAAATTTGGCCTTAAGGAGGTGTTGAGGGTGATCTCTTCTGGTGTAACGGCACCTACGAGGATTTGGCCGCAGGAGCGGAGCCGCAAAAGCGGCCTAGGAGTCGAAAATCAGGAAGGAGCGCAGGTGCGAGGGAAGATCCACACATGCGAAGGCACAAATGCAATGGTTTTCCGCAGGTGCGGAGCCGCAGGACCGGCTAATGGACCACAGGTGTGAAGGTCGGGGTTGGGCAGTGTCTTCTTTAAATCAGGGGTTTGGCTCATTTCAACCCCCTTTCTTCCATGGGAGACAATTTTGGAGCAATATTGAGGTGCCAATTTTCACCACCAAGCATGAGGTAAGTGGTTTATTCTAGTTTGAGTTAAATACATCGATTATGTATATATTTTAGCATGGAAATTAGTAGGATTTGGGATTTTGAAGTAAAACCTAGAAATTTATATTTTTGGATTTTTGCCACGAATTTGGGCATGAATTGGGAACAAATTATATATTTGAGTTCGTAATATTATGGGTAATGTTTATCTTCGAGAAATTTTGGAATTTGGGCGCGTGGGCCCGAGGGTGATTTTACCATCTTTTTGATCGGGGTTAGGAATTGTTGTAATTGGATTATAATGAGTAACTGAGTATATATTAATGGGTTTGCATAATTATTGGCTAGTTTTGGAGCGTGGTGCATTTATTAGAACCATCGGAAGGGCGTGGAATGTCAGTTATGGAACTTCGGAGTGAGGTAAGTCTCCTTTGTAAGAGAGAATTAACCCCATAGGTGGACTAAAATATTATGTGCTTCTATTTGTGGGGGTTACGTACGCACGAGGTGACGTGAGTCCGTACGTGGATTTTAGCTATGCCTATGTCCGGTAGTTTTAGGCTTACATCATGCCTTGTTGATATTGTTATTGATTTATGTTTATTGTTTTCCTTGAGAGAGTGCGGGATTGAGCTCGCTTATTAAATGTTTTGAGAGGAGTTGAATTTAAGAATTTAATATTTAGAAGGGTTCGTTTGAACTTCGTAATTTCGAAAGGAATTGAGGAATATTATAATAGCTTAAGAAATCTATGTGTGATCGCGATGCATGTATGTTTCGCGAGCGGGCTATCTCCTTCTACTACTCTTATGGGATCGGGCCATTCGCCTCGGCAGGATTTATGTACCACACTCTCATGGGAGCGGGTCGTTCGCCTCGGCAGGTTAGTAGATGCATCTATGGTTCACACCATTCGACCCTCTAGCAGTGCACAGTTTAGTTTTATGTTGGATCGGGCCGTACGCCTCGGCATTTCGTATATATATATATATATATATATATATATTATCCTCATGGAATCGTGCATAATTTTTGGCTATAAGCCAGTGTATCTGAGGGTCTTCCCCTTATTTGAATTATGACAACCTCTTTGATGAAATCCACTGTATCTATGTATATTCTCTAGTTATGGAGGAAACTTGCTAGTTGAGAGCTGAGTAAATTGTAAAGAAGGGAAATGTACCACGTAATTTATACTTGTTTGGTTCATATATTTACTCTGTTTCATAGTTATTCATTTCTTTACCGTACCTGATATTATTGGACCACTAGTAAGCTTCAGGGTCGACCTCTCGTCACTACCTCTTCGAGGTTAGGCGGGATACTTACTGGGTATACGTTGTTTTTGTACTAATACTACACTTGTGCATTTTGTTGCACGGGCACATATATGTCTAGTGGCCCAGTCGGCGCAGCAGCATGGGTGATACGGAGACTTAGGTGAGTTGCACCTCCTGAGACGACCGCAGCCAGCAGAGTCTCCTCTAGAGTATTGTATTGTACTTCCTCTACTGTCCAATTGTATTCCGGACAGATTGTTGTTTTACATCTTATCTTCTAGAGATTTCTCATGCACTTCTGACACCGCGTTCTGGGATGACTATGGGATTTATTCATTATTTGGATTTGTTAAAGACATCTTGTTACTCAATGGAAGTTTGTTGTTTGTTATTTATGTAATCAAAAGAAATTATTTCAAAATATTAAAATGAGAATTTAATTAACTATTTTATGTTGGTTTGCCTGACAGTGGTGTCCGGCTCCATTACGACCTTTAATGGATTTTGGGTCGTGACAACATGGTATCAGAGCACTAGGTTCCCTTAGGTCTCACGAGTCATGAGCGAGTCTAGTAAAGTCTTGCGGATCGGTACAGAGACGTCCGTACTTATCTGCGAGAGGCTACGAGACAATTAGGAGCACTTCCCTTCTTGATTCCTCATCATGCGGTTTGTTTTCCTTTGAGGCTCATGCCTTCATTTCCTTTCCATTCAATCTTATGCGACGCGAAGCACTGGTTATAAATTGGGAGGTGAATAATTGTAATGGTACTAGCGATGTGGTGCGGGATGTTTCTCCCTGCGCGGTTTTTTGGGCTATTGTCGTCGCCTTGCAGAAGGATATTTTTTCGTCTCGGTTCAGCAACTGTACTTCTGAGAGCTCCGGGCTATGCACATGTTGCTATGATGCTTATAAACAGTTGTCGTGCAGTATTGACGTGATGGTAGGATGCTTGCCAATGTATCGGGGCAGTGAATGACTTGAAGGGAAGGTTTACTTAGTGCATGATTTAGAGATTCGGTATTTTATTTCCGATAGAGGAGAGGCAATCAGACTATAAATAATCAAGTTTGGGTTGATAAGGTAACGAGGCTGGTGTGTTCTAGTGTGGTGGAACTTTTATCTGCGACATGGTGTTGCTGTCCTCGATTAAATGTGTTAATTCGCCGGTGTTATGATCTCCTTCAATTCGCCTTTGGGGCAGGATGTTGTGGGATAGTCTTGGAGAAGTGGCTGTCAAAGACCGCGATATGCTGTGGTTCAGGGTCGGATCGGTGTTTCCAATGTTGACGGTTCGAGAAAGATGGTCCTCGGAAGGTTTAAAGTGGTAGCGACCTGTTGGTTCAAGTGATACAGAGATAGATATTGATTTAAGGCAACAACTGAGCAGCAAAGAATGAGGAAGGACATAAGAGAAGTGTCAGGCGGTGGTTAAACTTCTAGAAGGCTAGGTGTAAGAAGCGGGAGTCGAGTAGTCGCGGTTCGGACTTTTTGGATTGAACAGAACCCTATGGACTTAGAAGAAAATGTTCGTGAAAAAATGCGTGTCCGCATAATGGTCGTAGAGTGGATCAGAGGGCTGGCCTAGTTTGAGGCCAAATATGCGGCCAATTATCCGATCGCATAATCAATATGCGGGCCGCATATTGGTCGCAGATCCGTCGGGGAATTTTTGCCGCAGGAGTTGTGCCGCGCGTTATGCGACTGCATAACTATTATGCGACTACATAACTGTTATGTGAGCTGCATACTCGGCCAGTGGTCCGCCGAGATGAGGCCACTTTTGCGGCAGGTTTGCTGACCACATTTCCATTCTGCGGTCGCATATGTGACCGCATAACTGTGTCGGGGCACCCTTTTTTCTTAATTTTTTACCCGATCCCAGACCAATATAAAACACCTTCGTCACCATTTTAAACCATTTTTCTGATACTATAGAGTGAGGAAGAGAGACTCTAGAGTGAGAAGAGGTCACCCACCCCTTGATCATCACCATTCTTGATTGCATGATTGAATATTTGCAAGAAAGCCCTAGAATTACAGGTAAGAACTCATACCCTATCCTCTAAATTCAGAAATCTAGTTGAGGAGGAGGGGATGAATGGTCAAGTAAATGTGTTGTGGGGGAGGTAATGTCCTTGCATGCATTTGATCCTAAGCTAGGAAAGGGAAATCTTCCACTAAAAAGGGAGATATAGGACTATAGTGAATTATTAATGATAAATATGATACTCGAGTGAGCTAGGACTATGGCCGGATTACTAATTATGATTTGATTGTGCTATTTTGTCAAATAGATTGAAAGAGCTAAGGGTTCCGGAAATTGTTTTAGGAATTAGGGATAAGACCCAGTCGAGGTATGTATGGCTAACTCTAATCTTCATAGAATCAGTTCTTTGGTGTCCGAATATTTGGTATGAGTCCCTTACTTGATCCTACTTGAATTGGTTGTTTTAATGTGTTGAGTCGAAAGATTTCTGTTTCTTAACTATTTTAGTTGTTTTACCATGTCACCATGCTACTTGGAAATGTGAATTATGATTCTTCATGCTCCTTCTATTTCGTGCGCACCTTTTTATGTGTTGGTTCGTATCGATATGAAAGATAATGTTATTGAATGAAGGAAAGGAGAATCAAACTCAAATAGTAAAATGTGTCCAAGTGCCAATGACTATGTGATAAATGATGGAAATGAGATGCGAACTGAGTAATTAATTGAGATGATGTGTCCCAAGTGAGATGGCTTAGCCGATCGGGCCGAGATCGGACGCCATGTTGTACACATGGTGGCATTTACATTGGAAACATTGATATAAATTGTGGATGTGTTTATGTCTCACTTGGGATGGCTTATCCGGCCGGGCCGAGGCTGGACTCCGAGTAAAAAGACATGGTGGCATTATAAATCGTGGCACTTGGCATGAAGAGACTATTAATAAAAAGGATGGAAAGACGAAATAAGAGACAATGTGACCCCTACTTGTGATTCTCTATTCCTGTGAAGTGCTAGTGATTTCCATGACTGCTTTCCTACCTGTTTTATTGCTTATTCTATTTTATAGTGGAATTGTTCATACATACTAGTACTATTCGATGGTACTAGGATCCTTTTTTCCCGGGGGCGCTACATCTTTGAATAGATGTAGGTGGTTCTATTGCAGATAGCGCTGATCGCCGATAGTGGTGCCTTCACTCTTTCTCCTCACAGTAGTCTTGGTGAGCCCCGCTTCTTCCCGGGGTCATATATAGTATATGTTGTTTTTCTTTTGTATAAGTTACTATATTTTGAGGTATCGCCGGGGCCTTGTTGCCGGTGTTGTCACATTTGTCTTTTGTATCTATAGAGGCTCCGTAGACGTTTATGTGGGTCATGTATGGGTGTCGGGGATGTTATGGAATCAAGTTGTATGTTTAAATCCTATTCCCCTTAATCATAAACTGTAAGTACTTTTGGAAGTTTGATTATAACATATTGTATGTAAGGAAGAATGTACTAGTAACGTATGTATATTTATATAACTGACCTCTCCCCGGGTTAATTAACGGTGATGCGTTCCCCTTTTGGAAGATATGTTTGCAAGGATTTCTCGACCGATTTCACTCGGTTGAGCGTCGGTCGCGCTCCCCGAGGTTGGGGAGTGACAATCCGAATGGCATCCGGGGCCCCCGAGGCCCCCTCCAAACACACCAACAAGTTCTAAATCATAAAAGGGACTCGCTCGAACCTTCAGAATGACCGAAACAACATTAAATCTAAGAATCATACCCCAAAACCAACTAATTTCAACTTATAAACTTTAAGTTCTTAAACTCACTTCCAACACGCCGAAACGTACTTATACTACTCGGAACGGCACAAAATTTTGTGAGCAAGTCATAAATGACACTACGAAACTATTCCCGGTCTCGAAATTCCGTTCGGACCCTGATATCACTAAAACACGTTCCAAACCTCAATTTTTGAACTTCAAGAATCTTATTTCACAATTTGGCGCTGAAACCCCTCCCCCCTTCCCCCCGGGCCATCCAAAACCCGTTCCGAACATACGCCCAAGTCCGAAATCATCATACGAACCTATTGGAACCTTCAAATCCCAATTTCGAGGTTGCTTACTAAAAATATTGACTAAAGTCAAACTTGGCCTTTAAGGCCAACCTTAAGGAACTAAGTGTTCACCCAAACTCTTTCAAATCCGGAACCAACCATCCCCGCAAGTCATAAACCAGTAAAAGCAAGTACGAATAGTCTTATTTAGGAGCACGCGTTTCTAGAAAGTAAAACGATCAGGCAGGTCGTTACAATATATATATATATCCTCTTTTTGTCACATCCAATTTTTTTAAATATTCCCCAATTTGAATGGGTATTTGATTTTTATATTTATATTTTTTTATTATAGCTTATTATAAGGTATCTATATTTATATCATTCAAATAGAATAACAAATTAATTCAAAATTTAAATTTCAAAAGGTTTTTTTAGTTTGAAAAGAAATTTATTTTGTCTTAAAACTCCAACTTGAAACTAATTCCCAATTGGGATTGGAAATTTTTATATTTTTAACTTCATTTTTTATTTTAAAATAATTTTAAAACTCCAACTTTGTTGGATTTTTGACCTAAATATCTACACTTGTCGTCTTATGGTTATACCACTTGGCATCATATAATTATTACATTTTTTTATATATAAAATTAAACAGATATTTGTAGAGACTTCTATATTAGGAAGAAACTACTCCACAGTTTGAATTGAACATTTTTTATTTCTTTACTTTTGAAACTACTCCACAATTTGAATTGGTATATGTAACGACCCGGCCGGTCGTTCTGAGAGTTCAGCCCCGTTTTCCCCATTTCTGATTCGTTTTGTGTTGTTTAGATCATTTATGTTGTGTTGGGTCGGTCGGCTCGGGTTCGGAGTGGTTCTGGAGAGAAATGAGACACTTAGTCTCTTAAGTTGGGAGAATAGTTAGAAAAGTCAATCGGAAGTTGACTTATAGGTAAATGATCTCGGAATGCAGTTTTTATGGCTTAGTTAGCTTCGTTTGGCGATTTTCGGACAGTAGTGGAAAATTAGCTATCGGGGTCGGAATGGAATTTCAAAAGTTGGAGCAGGTTCGTAGTGTCATTTGGGATATGTGTGAAAAGTTTCAAGTCATTCGGATGTGGTTTGGTTGGTTTCGGCATCGTTGGCGAATTTCGGAAGTTTGGAAATCCTTAGGATTGAATTATGGATTGATTTGGATTTTGATGTTATTTTGGGTGTTCCGAGGGTTCAAATAAGTTCGGGAGATCATATATGACAGGTGGGTACCATTGGTTTAGGTCCCGAGGGCCTCGGGATGAGTTCGGGTGGTTGACGGATGAGTTTTTGGCATTAAAGTTGCTTTTGTGTTGTTGTTCTGTGATTCCGCAGGTGCGGACGGGTGGCCGCAGATGCGTTCACCGTAGGTGCGGGTTGGACATCGCAGGTGCGGAAATGGTTTAGCTGGAGAAGAATCGCAGATGCGGAAGATTGGCCGCACCTGTGAGCCCTAGGGTCGGGTTTGGCCAAATTTTGGGATTTTTTATGCAATTTGATTATTTTGAGTGGGGTTTGTTCCCTTAGCATTTATTGATGATATGAATCTGATTTTGCTCAGATTTGGAGCAATCGGAGGCTGAGTCTAGAGGCAAAAGCATCACGAGTTAGGACTTTGGCCTGTTTGAGGTATATAATGACTGTAAATATTTTCATGAGGGTATGAAACCCCTGGATTTCATATTTTTCACTATTTTGGGGTGGCGCCCATGCTAGATGATGAGCATGCACCGTTGGGGATTGTGACTTGGTTTGTCCTGTACAACTATAAAGTTGCATATTTGACTTAAATTATATGATACTTATGTGTTTTGGAAAGAATTTCCTATACATTGGGTTGAATACCATATTTGGGCCTTGTGCCACAGCTGTTTAGATCCTTAAGGGATTTTTCTTATTATCCTCTCACTATTTTTTATTTAAGATCTATACTCAGTCATGCTGTGTTTACTGATTGCATAAATCAGTCTTTATTACTCTGTTTTGATGCATAAAATGATATATTGGGCTGAGCACCCTATTTTACTGATAGCCCGAGTGTCTTGAGAGGTTTCTGACTGAGTGAGGCCGAGGGCCTGTTGTGAGGATATTATGGGATCGAGCTGCACGTCGCAACATGTTGTTATTGATTCATATTTTTGTGAGGCTGCGAACCTAATTGATTTATGCCACTAGGTGTCTTGTTATGAGGCCGAGGACCTGATTGATTTATGCCACGAGGTGGATTGTTATAGAGCTTGGGTCGTATGAGCCCCTCCGGAGTCTGTACACCCCCAATGAGCGCGGGTACCTTGAGTGAGTGATGTGATGTTTCCTGAGAGGCTGTTCTTGATTCATGTTGTTGCCCGCGGGGCTGATTACGAGTCATTGTGAGATTTCCCCGAGGGGATGGTATTGAGTGAAGTTATGCCTGAGGGGCAGTTAATGATACATGTTTTTTGCCCGAGGGGCCATTTATGACTTTTATCACTTTTACTCTAAATTTCATTGAAACACTTTTGAAACTGTTGGAAACTTATCTTCCAATGATTTTTACTTAAAATTATGGTGTTCAGCGAAGTAATTTGATTTGTACATTGTTTTGAAGGCAAATTGTACTTACTGTGATTTCATGACATGGATTTATATGTTTCTTACTGCTCAGTCTTTATTTACATTTATTATTTACTGAGTTGGCGTACTCACATTAATTCCTGCACCTTGTGTGTAGATTCAGGTACTAGGGCTGACTGAGAGTGGATTATTGTCCTAGATATTTCACGGAGATTTGCGAGGTAGTTGCACACGTCCGCAACCTTGCCCTTCTCCTTCTTTCTATTGTAGTGATTATGTTTCTTTCCAAACCTGTATTACCCGTAGATGCTCATGACTAGTGACTCCGGGATTTTGGGTTGTATTTATTATTCGGTACATCATTGCCAGTTTTAAAAATGCTTAAACGAAATTTTTAGGAGGTATCGATTTAGAAATGATATAAATGAAAGATTCCTTATGTTTTGAATATTGATTTGGCTGGCCTAGTATCGCGATAGGCGCCATCACGGCTGAGGTAGTTTTGGGGTCGTGACAAGTTGGTATCAGAGCCTAGTCTACATAGGACTCACTAGTCATGAGCAGGTTCAGTAGAGTCTTGCAGATCGGTACGGAGACGTCTGTACTTATCTTTCAGAGGCTGCAGAACCCTTAGGAAACATCCCGCATTTCTTGAATTCTTGTCATGCGAATCTATTGATTTTGGAAACTAAACTTCTATTATTTTATTCACTCACAGATAGTGAGGACACACAATACTGGATAGGGTGATCAGCCACCAGTGGGACCCACGAGGGGTCGAGGCCGTGGTAGAGGAAGAGGTGCAGCTTGCGCAGCTGCAGGGGAAGTACCATAGACCCACCTATTGTTCCAGACCAGGTCCCAGCCGCAAATATTCCAGCGGGACCAGGCCAGGCACCGGCTGTGCTTATTGTTATCCCAGGTCTTCAGGAGACTTTGGCACAGATTCTGACCGTGTGCACCAGTCTTACATAGGCAGTCGTTGTTTCTTCCACAGTCGCTATTTCTCAGGTTGGGGGAGGCACTCAGACTCCAGCTGCCTGTACACCTGAGCAGGTTATTCAGGGGCTTCAGACACCGGGGGCAGTTACAGCCCAGCCGGTTGCACCATCCCGAGATTTTTTTTTGTTCCAGCTATGGCTGATGAAGAGCAGCGCAGGTTGGAGATATTTCGTAGACTTCAGTCTCTGACTTTCAGTGGTGCTGAGGGCGAGGATGCCCGGGGTTTCTTAGACAAGTGTCAGAGGATGCTTCGTACAGTAGGGATATTGGAGACCAGTGGGGTCTCGTTTACTACCTTCCAGTTCTCAGGAGCTACATTTACTTGGTGGGAGGCTTATGAGAGGCGTAGGCCCGTTAGTGCAGTGCCCCATACTTGGCAGCAGTATTCCACTTTTTTCTTAGAGAAGTATGATTCACAGTCCCGCAGAGAGGAGCTGTGCAGCCAGTTTGAGCAGTTGCGTCAGGTTGATATGACGGTGTCGTAGTACGGGATGAAGTTTTCAGAGCTTTCCCGTCATGCTATTTGGTTGGTCCCTACATATAGAGAGAGGATCAGGAGGTTCGTGGATGGCCTCACATATCAGCTTCGTATTCTTATGACTAGAGAGAGGGTGTCGAGTGCTAATTTTGAGCAGGTTGTGGATATTGCCTGATAGATTGAGTCAGTTCGTCGCCAGGAGCGAGACGAGAGGAAGGCCAAAAGGCCTCAAGGATCTAGTAGTTTTGGTGGTGTTTCTTTAGGAGGCAGTTTCAGCAGGGTAGAGGCCTTCCATTCAGACAGGCTCAGCCAGGTCGCTCAGGTTATCGTGGTGGATCAGCGGGTCGTGGTCCTCTCAGTGCTCATCAGGGGCACCCATCATTCGGTTCTCTCCCAGCTCAGAGTTCATCTCGTGCATCATCAGTTAGGGTTCTTCTATGCCAAGTTCTTCTAGTGGTTATCCTGGTGCTAGGGGTTCCCTCCAGTCCCCATCTCCAGCACCAGGGAGTTGTTATGAGTGTGGAGAGTTGGGACATATGTGGAGGCAATGCGCTCGTCGTCCTGGTGGTTCATCTCAGCAGAGGGGTCAGCCCTCGACTTCAACTCCAGACACTTCACCACCCGCCCAGCCAACTATGGGGTAGGGGTCAAGTAGCTAGAGGCCGCCCTAGAGGGGGAGGTCAATCAGGTGGAGGTCAGGCCCATTTTTATCCGCTTCCAACCAGACCAGATGCTATGGCCTCAGACGCAGTGATTATAGGTATTGTCTCAGTTTGTCACCGAAATGCCTCGATCTTATTTGATCCTCGTTCCACGTATTCCTATGTTTCATCATACTTTGCCTATTTTTTAGATATGCCCCATGAGTCCTTAGTTATATCTGTTCTTGTGTCGGCTTCGGTGGCCGATACTATTATTGTGAACCGCGTGTATCAGTCGTGTGTGATATCTATTGGGGGTTTGGAGACCTGAGTGGATCTTCTATTGCATAGCATGGTTGACTTTGATGTAATATTGGGCATGGATTGGCTATCTCCGTGTCATGTTGTTCTTGATTGTCACGCTAAGACCATGACCTTAGCGATGCCAGGATTTCCGAGAGTCGAGTGGAGAGGTTCTATTGATTATGTGCCTAGCAGAGTGATCTCATACTTGAAGGCTCAGCGTGTGGTGGAGAAGGGGTGTTTATCATATTTGGCTTTTATGAGGGATGTCAGTGCTGAGACTCCCACTATTGATTATGTTCCTGTAGTCTGTGATTTTCCAGACTTGTTTCCTGCAGATCTGTCGGGCATACTGCCTGAAAGTGACATTGATTTTGGTATTGATTTGGTGCCAGGCACTCAGCCTATTTCAATTCCACTGTATCGTATGGCACCGACAGAGTTTAAGGAATTGAAAGAGCAGCTTCAGGAACTCCTAGATAAGGGGTTCATTCGGCTTAGTGTGTCACCTTGAGGTGCACCGGTGTTGTTTGTAAAGAAGAAGGATGGTTCCATGAGGATGTGTATTGACTACAGGCAGTTGAACAAGGTTACAAACAAGAATAAGTATCCTTTGCCTCGCATTGATGATTTGTTTGAGCAGCTTCAGGGAGCTAGAGTGTTCTCTAAGATTGACTTGAGATCCGGGTATCATCAGCTGAAGATCCGGGATTCATATATTCCCAATACTGCTTCAGGACTCGTTATGGCCACTATGAGTTTTTGGTGATGTCTTTTGGGCTGACCAATGCCGCAGCAGCATTCATGCATCTGATGAACAGCATATTTCAGCCATATTTGGATTCCTTTGTTATTGTGTTCATTGATGACATCCTGGTGTATTCTCGTAGCCAGGAGGAGCACGCTTAGTATTTGAGGGTCGTATTACAGAGATTGAGGGAGGAGAAGCTTTATTCAAAGTTCTCCAAGTGTGAGTTTTGTCTTGGCTCAGTAGCTTTCTTGGGATACGTGGTGTCCAGCGACGGTATTCAGGTTGATCCGAAGAATATAGAGGCGGTGCAGAGTTGGCCAGACCGTCCTCAGCTACAGAGATTAGGAGTTTCCTTGGTTTGGCGGGATATTACCGTCGCTTTGTGGAGGGGTTTTCTTATATTGATTCACCTATAACCAAATTGACTCAGAAGGGTGCTCCGTTCAGGTGGTCGGACGAGTGTGAGGAGAGCTTCCACAAGCTCAAGACGGCTTTGACCTCAGCTCCGGTGTTAGTATTGCCATCAGCTTCAGGTTCTTATACCGTGTATTGTGATGCCTCGGGATAGGCATTGGTTGTGTTTTGATGCAGGAGGGTAGGGTGATTTCCTACGCCTCGCGCCAGTTGAAGACTCATGAGAAGAATTATCTGGTGCATGATCTCGAGCTAGCAGCCATTGTTCCCGCCTTGAAGATTTGGCGTCATTATTGTGTGGGGTTCATTATGAGGTTTTTACTAATCACCATAGCCTGCAGCATTTGTTTAAGTAGAAGGATCTGAATTTGTGTCAGAGGAGATGGTTGGAGCTTCTCAAGGACTATGATATCACGATTATATACCATCCGGGGAAGGCCAATGTAGTGGTCGATGCCTTGAGTCGCAGAGCAGAGAGTTTGGGGAGTCTAGCATATCTTCCAGCAGCAGAGAGACCATTAGCCCTTGATGTTCAGGCCTTAGCAGGACAGCTGGTGAGGTTGGACTTATTAAAGCCCCACTAAGTATTGGCTTGTGTAGCCTCCAGGTCTTCTCGTTATGGCCGCATCAGAGAGCGCCAGTATGATGACCACACTTGCTCGTTCTTCAGGATAGGGTTCGTCAAGGCGATGCCAGGGATGTAGTTATTGGTGATGATGGTGTTATGAGGATCCAGGGCCAGATATGTGTGCCTAATGTGGATTGGCTTCTGGAGGTATTCTTGAGGAGGCCCACAGCTCGCGGTATTCCATCTATCCGGGTGCCGCGAAGGTGTATCGGGATTTGACACAACATTATTGGTGGAGGCAGATGAAGAAGGATATTGTGGGATTTGTAGCCCGGTGTCTCAACTGTCAGCAGGTCAAGTATGAGCACCAGAGACCAAGAGGATTACATCAGAGGTTTGATATTCCGGAGTGGAAGTGGGAGCGGATCACCATGGACTTTGTAGTTGGGCTCCCACGGACTTCGAGGAAGTTTGATGCTATTTGGGTTATTGTGGACCGACTGACCAAATCCGCACACTTCATTCCTATTGGTACTACTTATTCTTCGGAGTGGTTAGCTGAGATTTATATCAGGGAGATTGTTCGGCTGCATGGTGTTCCAGCTTCCATCATTTTCGACAGAGATACTCAGTTCACATCGCAGTTTTGGAGGTCCGTGCAGAGAGAGTTGGGTACTCAGGTTGAGTTGAGCACGGATTTTCATTCTGAGACGGATGGGTAGTCCGAGCCTACTATTCATATACTAGAGGACATGTTGCGTGCTTGTGTTATTGATTTTGGGGGTTCATGGGACCAGTTTCTGCCACTCGTGGAGTTTGCATATAATTATAGTTATCAGTCCAGTATTCAGATGACTCCATATGAGGCCTTGTATGGGAGGAGGTGTAGGTCTCCGGTCGTTGGTTTGAACGGGGTGAGGCTAGACTCTTGGGCACAGATTTGGTCCAGGATGCGTTAAATAAAGTGAAGTTGATTCAGGAGCGTCTTCGCACGGCGCAATCTAGGCAGAAGAGTTATGCAGATCGGAAGGTCCGGGATGTATCTTTCATGGTTGGGGAGAAGTTTCTGTTGAAGGTGTCACCCATGAAGGGTGTTATGCGGTTCGGTAAGAGGGGCAAGTTGAGTCCCGGTTCATTGGGCGTTTTGAGGTGCTTCAGACGGTTGGAGAAGTGGCTTATAGACTTGCCTTGCCACCCAGCTTATCGGGTGTTCATCAAGTATTTCATGTTTCCATAATTCGGAAGTATGTTGGTGACCCGTCCCATGTTTGGACTTCATCATGGTTCAGCTAGAGGGTGATATGTCTTATGAGGTAGAGCCAGTAGCCATTTTGGGTCGTCAGGTCAGAAGGTTGAGGTCTAAGGATATAGCTTAGGTGAAGGCGACGTGGATAGAGCAGTCGGTGGAGGAGGCCACCTGGGAGACGGAGTGGGAGATGCGGAGCAGATATCCTCACTTGTTTGAGACTCGAGGTATGTTTCTAGACCCGTTCGAGGGCGAACGTTTGTTTAATAGGGGAGGATGTAACGACCCGGCCGGTCGTTCCGGGAGTTTAGCGCTGTTTTCCCCATTTTTGCTTTGTTTTGTGTTGTTTAGCTCATTTATGTTGTATTGGGTCGGTCCGCTCGGGTTCGGAGTGGTTCTGGAGAGAAATGAAACACTTAGTCTCTTAAGTTAGGAGAATAGTTAGAAAAATCAACCGTAAGTTGACTTATAGGTAAATGATCTCGGAATGCGGTTTTTATGGCTCGGTTAGCTTCGTTAGGTGATTTGGGACTTAGGAGTGTGTTTAGAATGTTGTTCGGAGGTCCGGAGTAGAATAAGGCTTAAATTGGCGAAATTGGATTTTTTGGCGATTTCCGGGCGGCAGTGAAAAATTAGCTATCAGGGTCGGAATGGAATTCTGAAAGTTGGAGTAGGTTCGCAGTGTCATTTGGGATGTGTGTACAAATTTTCAGGACATTCGGACGTGGTTTGGTTGGTTTTGGCATCGTTGGCAAATTTCAGAAGTTTAGAAATCCTTAGGCTTGAATTATGGATTGATTTGGATTTTTGGTGTTATTTTGGGTGTTCCAAGGGTTCGACTAAGTTCGGGCGATCATATATGACAGGTGGGTACCATTGGTTGAGGTCCTGAGGGCCTCGGGATGAGTTCGAGTGGTTTACGAATGAGTTTTTGGCATTAAAGTTGTTGGTGTGTTGCTGTTATGTGATTCTGCAGGTGCGGACGGGTGGCTGCAGGTTCGGTCAACGCAAGTGCGAGTTGGCCATCGCAGGTGCAGAAATGGTTTAGCTGGAGAAGAAACGCAGATGCAGAAGATTGGCCGCAACTGCGAGCCCGCAGGTGCGGTAGATGGAACGCAAGTGCGAAACTTGGGCCTTAAGTGAAATACCTTAGGTGCGCACCTGGGACCGCAGGTGCGAGCCTGGGACCGCAGGTGCGCACCTGGGACCGCAGGTGCGAGGAAAAGGTCGCAAATGCAGCAATCGCTGGGCAGAACCTATAATAGGTGCCTACGCGAAACTTGACCATTTTTCCACCATTTGTGTTCGAACTTGGAGCTTTTTGAGAGGAAATTGAAGAGGGATTCGAAGGATAACACCTTGAGGTGATGATTTTGAACTCAATACTCGATTCAATGATGATTTCTACCTGATTAGACATAAAATCTAGGGGAATTAAGCGTTGAAATAGAGAGATTAGGGCTTGAAATTTGAGCTTATATTGGGGATTTGAGGGGCCATTTGGGGTCCGATTTTGGTATGTATAGACTCGGGAGATGATAAGGATTCTAGGGTTGTGATTTTTATCGAAATCCGAGACGTGGTCCCTGGGGTCGGGTTTGGCCAAATTTTGGGATTTTTGATGTAATTTGATTATTTTTGAGTAGGCTTTGTTCCCTTAGCATTTATTAATGATATGAATCTGATTTTGGTAATATTTGGAGAAATGGGAGGCCGAGTCTAGAGGAAAAAGCATCGTGTGTTAGGACTTTGGCCGGTTTGAGGTATGTAATGACTGTAAA
Source organism: Nicotiana knightiana (assembly GCA_005239525.1). Lineage (NCBI taxonomy): Eukaryota > Viridiplantae > Streptophyta > Magnoliopsida > Solanales > Solanaceae > Nicotiana > Nicotiana knightiana. The sequence continues at coordinate 17,904 of MDKJ01308609.1, forward strand.
TCTTGTCATAAGGGTATGAAACCCCCGGATTTCATATTTTATCACTACTTTGGGGTGGCGCACATGCTAGATGACGAGCGTGTGGCGTGCACCATTGGGGATTGTGACTTGGTACGTCCCGTAGAAACTATAATGTTGCGTATTTGACTTAAATTATATGATACTTATGTGTTTTAGAAAGAATTTCCTATACATTGGGCTGAATGCCATATTTGGGCCTTGTGCCAGAGCAGTTTGGACCCTTATGGGATTTTTCTTATTATCCTCTCACTATTTTTGATTTAAGATTTATACTCAGTCATGTTGTGTTTACTGATTTCATAACTCAGTCTTTATTACTCTGTTTGGATGCATAAATGATATATTGGCTGAGCACCCTGTTTTACTGATAGCTCGTGTGGCTTAGAGGTTTCTGACTGAGTGAGGCCGAGGTTCTGTGTTGTGATGATATTATGTGATCGGTATGCACACCGCAGGATGTTATTATTGATTCATGATTTTTGTGAGGCCGCGAGCCTGATTAATTTATGCCACGAGGTGGCTTGTTATGAGGCCGAGGGCCTGATTGATTTATGCCATGAGGTAGCTTGTTATAGCGCTTGGGCTGTAGGAGCCCCTCCGGAGTCTGTACACCCCCAGTTAGCGCGGGTACCCTGAGTAAGTGATGTGATGTTGCCAGAGAGGTTATTATTGATTCATGATATTGCCCTCGGGGCTGATTACGAGTGATTGTGAGGTTGCCCCGAGGGGCTGGTATTGAGTGAAATTATGCCTGAGGGGCAGTTTATGATATATGGTTTTTTTCCTGAGGGGCCATTTATGACTTTTATCACTTTTACTCTAAATTTCATTGAAACGCTTTTGAAACTGTTGGAAACTTATCTTCCGATGATTTTTACTGAAAAATCTAGTTTTAAGCGAAGTGATTTGATTTGTACATTGTTTTGAAGGAAAATTGTACTTACTGTGTTTTCATGACATGGATTTATATGTTTCTTACTACTCAGTCCTTGTTTACATTTATTACTTACTGAGTTGCCGTACCCACATTACTCCCTGCACCTTGTGTGCAGATTCAGGTACTAGGGCTGACTAAGAGTTGATTACTATCCTAGAGATTTCACGGAGATTTGCGAGGTAGCTGCACGCGTCCGCAGCCTTGCCCTTCTCCTTCTTGTTATTGTAGTGTTTATATTTCTTTCGAGACCTATATTACCCGTAGATGCTCATGACTAGTGACTCCGGGATTTCTGGTTGTATTTAACATTCAGTACATCATTGCATGTTTTAAAAATGCTTAAACGAAATTTTTAGGAGGTATCGGTTTAGAAATGATATAAACGAAAGATTCCTTCTATTTTGAATGTTGATTTGGCTGGCCTAGTACCACGATAGGAGCCATCACGGCCGAGTTAGTTTTGGGGTTGTGACAGTAGATATAGATACACACACACACACACACACACACAAACACACACACACTACTCCTCAATTTGAATTGAAAGTTTTTTTTAATTTTGTTTAAAATAATTTTAAAACTCCAACTTGAAACTACTCCCCCGATGTGAACGGGTAGGTTTTTTATTATAATATTTGTTTTTTTATTATAGCTAATTTTATTTTTTCTTATTTTAGTTTTTTATTTTAAAATAATTTTAAAACTTCAACTTGAAACTACTTCCCAATTTGAATGTGATTTTTATTATAGCTAATTTTATACACGTATTCACCATAACCTTTGAGCTACTAATGGAATAAACACTTCATTGGCTAGAAAATTTTCACTTAGCTCATTTCAGAAGAACCAATGCAACACGCAACTGAATTTCCCAAACTACCGAAAACACATACCTCAATCTGCGATCTAAATCGCCATGACCCTTCCGGAACCAGTTTACACAACAAGATCATTTGAATTAAATACCTCCCAAATCAATCAAGTTAAGGTGGTTGTCAAGTCCACGCATACAACCACAAACTACATGTATAACTTCACGCTGAAAGAACTGATCACTGCCACAATCATGTTGATTCAACCATTACTAACCGACCCATCTTCTTCAAATTTATCTTGACTTGCCTTAGAAATAATGATATCTCCATTCGTAAACATAACGAACCAACTCTGCACTCGTCCAGACTGACCCGCATCACGAGACCACATCGTCCCATTACTTATGAATCGTCTCATATTCTCCTTACACACACAATAGCATCTCCAACTTTTACACCCCTTCTACAGGACCTTCCGCGAATTCGAAGTTATTTCGTCCTTTCCACTAATACTGCCCTACATACCCAATGATAACATAGAACATTCACAGTCCTTAGGCACTGCACTTAAATTCTTAAACCCCACTAGGACCATTCTTGTGAGTCACCAACTCTGACTTGGTCCTGAATATAAGCCTAACTCTAGTGCGCTGCTAGCACGTGAACACCCCATCAAAGAAGCACTCGAATGAATTCTTTTACTTGTACATTACACCCACGAGAAGCATAAACTCTGAGTTTTCCCAAAACCTGAACATGAATCGATAAGGCCAAATATAACACGCATTACTCAAATCCTTTGCTCGAATTACCACTAATGTTTTTTTTCCTCAGTCAAAACAACTCATCAATACACCGATAACCAGAAGTCGCAGTGGCAGACAACCACGCGATCAATCGTAGATGGTGGGGATCCCCAACTTAGCTTGAAGCTACAATTACATAACCCTAGAACCCTCCAAGATTCCTCCTCCCCAATTACCATGATCTCGCAATGTTACCCCACCAAGTTCTCAAAACCTCCTATTAAACCTTTCATAAAATATCCCGAATTATCAGTCACAATTGCCTATTCGACCTCCCGATGGATAGTAAGCAGAACTCGTCGTAGAAATTTCCTCAAAATCATACAACCGAAGACCTATCCACAGGAGATATCCCACCTGCAAAATTTCATACCAACACCTCCTCATTACGCTGCACTGGGTACAACTACCATGAAATCAATAAAACCATTCTGGGCCCACGTCTGTCCACCAGCTACACAAGTCTTTTCATTCCCCATTGATATTAACCAAAAGTGCGACAATACACACCGAACTCAAAGTCACGTAGCATCCAGAATGATAATCAAGTGTTCACACCCCTCTGCATTTCAAGCAAACTCCTTTTGGCCATATTCCATCTCCCTCGGTACAGTAGCCACTATCCCAAATAAAATCCGTAGACCAAATCACCTTCATTCATGATTCCCCAAATCGCCCTAAACTTTCTCAAGGAATGTGACTATCCTACCACATAATCCATATGCTACTCTGCCACTCCCACTTTGGTTAAACCACTTTCTTTAAGTAACTGCTCGGCCACAGCTTTTCATGCTTGACCTGCTAGTAATTCAACCACCACGAGACGCCTGCCACCATGTCCTTTCTCATCCTTCTCTATACAAATGTTGCCTCAAATAAAAATTCTTCTCTGTAGTAGCTGAACTAATAAATTGCGACCAACTCTAAATCTCCTAGAAGATCATCTTCTCAAGCCATCAACAATAGAGATACCAATTTGATCCTGAAACCGATATACACCGTTATCTTTGACAATCTCTTCTCAAGCATTATTTCACTGCACCATGCCTCGTAGGAAAATCAAAGAAGACCATAACACCGGTGAACCTTAATACATTCAAACAAGAACAACGACACCACACCACAGATGAAAATTCCACCACGCTCAAAAATACCAAGTCATGTTACCCCATCAACCCGAACCTGAAAATTCATAGCCCGATTGCCTTTCCCTTGCTGGAATTAAACGTTGAACCTTTATATCATGCACTGAGAAACCCTCATTTTTTTTATTTTGTTTAAAATAATTTTAAAACTTCAACTTGAAACTACTCTCACAATGTGAACGGGTAGGTTTTTTTATTATAATATTTTTTTATTATAGATAATTTTGTTTTTTCTTATTTTTGTTTTTTATTTTAAAATAATTTTAAAACTTCAAGTTGAAACTACTTCCCAATTTGAATGAGAATTTTTATTATAGCTAATTATATATATATATATATATATATATATATATATATATATAT
>ML393953.1:0-13204 GCA_005239525.1 Nicotiana knightiana
CAGATTATATTTGCAGCGCCCGTTTAGTCTTTCTATAAGACATAGTTGAGCGTGATCAGGTTCCAAAATAAAAATACGGACCCGTTATCTAAAAAGTCAAACTTTTGTCAAATACTTTAATTTCATTAAGCTTTCAACTTTAAAATTTTGACATAGTCCGATATCTCGGGCTAGGGACCTCCGATTACGATTCCGGGCATACATCCAAGTCCCAAATAACGATATGGACGCACCGGGCCTCTCAAAACACAAATTCGGGTACATTTACTATAGTTGTTGACCGAAGTCAACTCAAATGAAGTTTTCAGACAAAATTTCTTATTTTTACCAATTTTTAACATAAAAGCTTTTCGGAAAGACGCTCGGACTGTGCACGCAGATTGAGGAAGGCTAAAACATGACTTCTAAAGGTTTTGGATCACAAAAATTAGGTTTAAATTATAAGATGACCTATTGGGTCATCACATAGATGGTTTGCGAGTTGTAACTGGATGCTGCGTGCGAACAAGAAGAAAATAAATATGTGGAAAGTGGGTAAATACATTGGCACCCACACTTGTGAAATGGACACATTCAGTGGGAATCACTTCAACTTGGATGTTGACTTTATTTCTCTTGTCATGATTCCACACATTGAAGCGTCCATAAGGTACACGATCAGAGAGTGTATTGCATCCATCCACCAGGAATATGGATGTACCATTACCAAAAGAAATGCATTTCTCGTGCGCAAATGTGCGTTTGAAATTGTTTATGGTAACTAGGATAAGTCATTTGCATCTCTACCCAGGTACATGGTCGCACTGCAACACTTTAACCCCAGGACCGTTGTTGAATGGAAGCTTGAGCAGAGTCCGGGAATACCACAATATATATTTCAATACGTGCATTTAAACCAGTAATTGATGGTTTTCTGCGTTGTCGGCCGATAATATTCATAGACGACACTCATGTCTATGGAAAGTATTATATTAAGTTGTTGCTTGTCGTTGCAGTAGATGCTAATGGAAGTATATTTTCCTTAGCTTTTGATATTTATTCCAATTAAATCTAAGAGAAGTGGACACTATTTTTGAACCACTTGAAATAGCACGTTGTCAAACAGCGTTAACGTATTTGTCTAATATCTTATCAGCATGGTGGTATTATAAGTTCTGTAGAGAATTTTCCTGCATGGCAAGAACCGTATGCCTACCACTGTTACTGTGTGAGGCACCTGAGGCCAATTTCCAGAGGGCACATATGATCTCGGCCAAACCCACCACAATTAAGTAATGATGCGGTTGATGCAATAATAAACCCAACGAAGGTCAGGATCAAATCCACAGGGAGTTAGAAATGGGATTAGATGTATATCTAGTTTGGTTGCATGTTTTGGATCAAATTAAACTTCCACAATATTGATTGGTGTTCTACTTCTACTTTGTTCTATTGTATGCAAGTATAAAACTAATGACAATATTTTTGGTTTTGAGTTATTTTTCAATTGATAAAAGGGTCTAGGGTCGTGACTTTCACCTAGGTGGTTACCTAATGGGTTGTAAACTCTAGGGAAATTTTGATTAGTCAGGGTTGTAATATAGCAATCACACCCGGGTACTCACTCTAGACCTCTCGGTAGTTTGAGTAATTTTGCCCAATTTGGCTTTCTCAAGTCCAAATGGGTATTGCATAATGCAAGTGATAATAACTCAAGTCGGATCTTACTATATCTAGATTCAACCTTTTAATTGGGGCTAACAATTTCTTGAGTTCACCCCAATTCCTTGTTAGCCAAGCTTTCTCAAGTAGAGACTAAGTCAATTAGGCATAAATCAATGTTTTCAACCACTAATCCTTGAGTTCAAGCAAGAACTAGGCTAAATATTACTAACCCAATCACAAATAAGCCTTAATTCAAACACCCATCAAATACCCACACTAGGGTTGGGTCACAACCCTAGCTAGAAATTTAGCTACTCATGAAAATTGTAGAAATTAAAGAAGAAATAAAGATAGAATCCATAATAATTAATTATAGGATGAAAATAGTGTTTGGAGACAAATCTAGTACAAAATTACTTAAAGTATTAAATAAAAATGGCCAAGTTCTCTTACAAAAACCAAAATTACCCTAAAATGACAAAAAGTCCTGTTTATACTAGGCTGAAAATTTCTAACAAAAATGCCCCTGCGGAGGTTGTGCGTCCGCATAATTCTGAGTGCGGTCCGCACTCTAAGCTTGACTGGTCAACGGGGCCTTCTACGTTCGCACAAAGTTGGTATGCAGCTGCACTTCATCAAGTTGTGCAGACCGCACATTTCTGAGTGCGGCCGCACACTTGGCTTGAACCGGGATCTGGACTTGACTCTGCGACCCGCACATTGGCTTCTGCGGTCGCACTGGCTTCTGAGGCCGCACAATATTCATGCGGTTCGCACATCTTCAAATCGAGTTTCTCTGAATCTACTCCTCTGCGGTACGCGTAATAGTAAATGCTGCCGCACACTGACTTATGCGGCCGCACATCTTTAATAGCTCAAAACATCCAAATCTATGAACCTCTATTCTGCGACCGCACTAGAATTATGCGGCATACTCGAAAGCTGAATTTGACGGGGTTCCTTCATTGTTTGCGGCCGCACACAGTATTATGCGGTCCGCACTCTAAGCACTTTAAGCACTTTTGCCTTTTTTTTGTCCTTGTCCAATTTTGACTCTTTTTTTAGTTGATTTTCACTTTTTGGCTCAGTTTCCAATATTCCTGCAAGAAAGCTCATTTCATTAGTTCTCAGGATACCTTTAAGTAATTTTGAGCTAAAACTCAAGTAAAAAAGGGTAAATAAGTGGTTAAAATCCCTACTTATCAATATCCCAACAAGGTTTTGCATGATTTAGTTTGGATGGCTATAAAAGATCACCAAGAGTGTAAATTCAGGAGCCACATGGAATCTATCAGGCAGGAAGATGAGGGAGCCTATCGTTGATTGATGCGACATAAGCCTGAAAAGTGGACTTGGCATGCGGATGGTGGTACAAGATGGGGAATTCTGACTACAAATATGTTAGAGTCTTTCAACGGGTTATTAAAGTCTGCACGAGGATTGCCTGTCACTTCCATGACTCGGATGTCATTCAAGCAGATGGCGGAGAGGTTTGTTGAAAGGGCTAGAGCTGCAATGTCATTGATGGAAAGGGGTGTTGAATTTATGCCACTACCAATGAAAAGATTTGAGAAATACAGGCGGCGAGCACATTGCCTTCATTTTTACAATATTGCCACAAGCGAAATATTTTTGAAGTTCGCACCGCTATCTATCAAAACTGGGGGAATAATATACACACCATAAATGAATTCAGAAGGTTATGCTCTTGTGGGAAATGGTCCATCTACCATAAGTCGTGCTCACATACCATCAAATGCTTTCAATATACAGTTTTAAGGCCAACCAACTACTTTGATAAAGAATATAGTGTTGCTACATACTTAAACACCTATGGTGAGTAGTTACAGCCTGTGGGTGTTGAGCATTATTGGACACCAGAACCATTTAATATGGTGTGTAACGAGGAGTTTTTGCGTCAACGACAAATGCAAAAAATAACGCATATACGAAACCAAATGGATGTGGGTGATACCGTTTACGCGCGCAAATGTGGCATATGCTCGCAAACAGGACATGACCGTTGTAAATGTCCTTCAGCTGGTTTAGGTGGAGGTGGTAATCCAGCTCCTGGTGGAAGTTCATCTAATGTACCCAACTATAAAGGATACACGTAATGTTTTGTTTCCGTAGTGTGGTTGCAATAAGTGTATGTACTTGTTTATCTTGCAGAATGTATGAAATAATATTATGTTTCTATTGCTGTTAAATCTCATTGATATTTAACATAATCATACAGATAAACAATGTAAAATAAACCAATTTTTAAAAAAAGCAATTATGTTGCCGGCCTGAAAAGTTGCCCGCCTGCAAAAGCTATCTTATGGAAAAGATGTATTGTACTCGAAAGAATCTTTAACACGCGAATCATAGCGCAGTTAAATACTACGTTATGTGTTTTGTCTTGTCGACCTGAAAAGCTGCCCGCCTGCAAAAGCTATCTTTTAAAAAAGTTGTATTGTACCCGAAAGAATCTTTAACACGCGAAGCATAGCGCGGTTAAATACTACGTGATGTGTGTTGTCTTGTCGACTGAAAAGCTGCCCGCCTGCAAAAGCTATCTTCTAGAAAAGTTGTATTGTATCCGAAAGAATCTTTAAGACGTGAAGCATAGCGCGGCTAAATACTAAGTTATGTGTGTTGTCTTGCCTATAAATAACTAGCACAGTTTAGTTATTGCGCTTAACCAAAAGAAATAGCAAAACATTCCATAAATTTTTCATTTTTCTTGCATTAACAAATGTCTGGACGCAATGACCAACCAAGGTGCTATTGTGGCAAACATTGTATTATGAAGTCATGTTGGTCCGATAGTAATGTTGTGCGCAGATATTGGATTTGTCTAAACAGGTTTGGAGGCAATGGAGGAAATTATTGCAACTTTGAGGAATGTTATGATGAATCCATTAAGCAGGAATGCTACAAAGAATCTTTGCAGTATATCTGGAATATGAACGTTGAATACCAACGTCGTGAATCTGAAATGAAACGAGAAATTGCGGCATTGCAGGAGAAACTAAAAGAGGCGGAAGAAGAAAAAAATAGGCTGGAAGAGAAATTTAAGTGGTTGGAGCAGAGAATAATAGGCGGTAATGACTAAACAAACACATGTATGTGTTGAGTGTAGTATTTTATCTTTATGCTTTCTGTGTCATGTATAATCATTAGTTGTACTGAATTTAAATTATGTTAAGTTGCTATGATTGTGTTTTTGTTGCAGTATTAAAATAACGAAGAACCGGAGAAATAAAAACATAATGCGCATATAATATAAATAATAAAAATTGTTGCTATTATTTGCTGAATGTCATATTTACATAAAATACAAAAACAATCAATGCGTTCCACAATCTTTGTGCTTCAATGCAGCCGTTGGCCTGAGGCGCATCCCATCCCGCCTACGCTATCAGGATCATCCTCATCACGTCTCCTCTTTATCGTATGATGCGCTACAGCATGATCGTCAGTAAGGCTGGCAGGCTCGGTAGAAGGGGTCGTCGGTCCAACAATAACCTACAGAATAATAAGATATTTCAGTATATGGAAATATATTAGTAATGTACATGTTAAATCACAAAAATTTAAATTGTCTTACCATGGTCTCGTCGGGCTCCTCAATATAATCATCCATCGCAGCCAGGTCAGCATCGCACAAAATGGCCTCCGTAACGGGCGAGGATGAAGCCTTAATAAAAAATAAAGATATTTATGGCTAATCAATGAGATAAAAACAAGTTTAAATTTAATAGTAATACAAACATACGTGTACCTGTGATAGATCCCCAGCATCCCTCGATGATGAGCCATAACTCAGTCGACGCCCACTATCAACATCTCGTGTCGGTCGATCATCAGCAACGGTCGATAAGCCTGGAGGATCAGGAAAATAATGATCCCAATCCTCTCCCGTAATGCCCGTGCCCGTGATCAAAAATGGATCTGACGGGGTCACCTGCGAAGTCCCTGGAGTGAGCTGAAGCTGAAAGCTGAATGACGGGATGCTGTTGTGAGGGTAGTCTGGCTCATGGAGGTCACCCGGTTGATCAGCTCCAACATCCTCAACAAGTGCCTCAACTCCCCCTTGTTGGTGACCACCTCCTCGCCGACCCCCACGACCTCATGGGACACCCCTACCTTGTGGGGCACCCCTGCCACATTGACCACGCTCCGGCGCCATTGGTGCCCCACTACGGTACTGCTCTGGCGCCACATAAGCAGGCTCGTGTCCTAAGAGCTCATCATCTCGGACTCGCTGCAGTGTACGGGCAGCCAGCTTTAAAACCTGCCGGCCATACTCGTGCAAAGTGGCTGCTTCTTCGCTGGTATGTTGTTGCATCTGTAGTCCTAACTGGTGGAACAAATATAGGACAATAGACTGCAGAACATGTAAAATAAAAATTATGTAACGCTAGGTTAAAGTTATAAGTAAGTATACCAAATAACATACCAGTACCTCGTGCCTCCCGGCGTATGGAATGTACCGACCGCAAGCGCGATAAATGGGATTCCTGACAAAAAGTCGGGTAATGTTGTGGTACCAACCCATATAATCATGCTCAGTATCCATCCAGCGTGGTGGTGGTGGTGGTGGTGGNACTCGCCGGTCCCAAGTATCGATCTGCACCTCTAGCCATGCCATATATGTCTGGTCCACCTTGGAACGATCATCCCGCTGGAAATGTGTGGTATGATAAGCGGCGGTGATGATACAAGCTGCGGGCAGCCAAACTGGCGAAGTACCCGCTTGGTGGCATGATGCCACAATATCAAGGCACATCAACAGGACGGAAGAGCTCCAAATAAGTCGGTCGGCTGAGCAATAATCGTGCAAGCCAGCTATTAGTTCGTCGTTGTATGACCTCCAAATGAACTATTAAGTAACAACAGAAAACGTGAGTATACGCAACACATATGAAGCCAGGCCAAGTAAACTTAGGTATACATTTACGTGTGCGCCCTCCAGCAAATTCAACAAATCCATGCACAAGGGGAGATTATGTCGAGCCTCGTTCTCTCGTCCATATCCCCGTCTATCAACCCACCTCCTAGCTAGGGGGAGAAACAGAGGTGGTGCACTCAGAGCTAATGGTGGTAAAGGTGGCTGCAACTATAGGAACCGCTCCCAGGCCCAAGCCTAACATAAAAAGTGGATGTAAAATTTAAGGTATATTTTTATTGGGTATGTTATAATGAATAGAGTATTCGAATATGTTTTCACCTGTAGCAGCGGAAAAAATTCAGAAACGTCACGCTGGGTGCCCATGCTCGCCCAGTACGTCTGCCTGTACAAGTAACTGAGAATAGCAACACCCCAGCTGTACTAGGGTAAATCTTCTAGCCGCTCAAGATGATGAAGAACTCTCAAGCTGACTAAGGAGTAGCAGCAACCTCGTGTACCGGTGAATATGAAGCTCCGGTGTATCGTCTATGATGTCAGGGTGCAATGCCTCCAAATGATGTCGGACAGTCGTCAACTGCAGACGACTGACCCCAACCAGTGCAGTCTCCTCCTGTGGATATAAACCGGTGAGCCATTGCAGCATGTCCATGTACTGCACACCTGTATACTCTCTCATGGCATTCGGCAGAGCAACAGGTCCATCAACGGGCAGCCCATACATGACCTCCACGTCCTGCAGTGTGATGGTGGCCTCGCCAATGGGCAAATGGAATGTGTGCGTCTCCGGTCGCCGCCACTCTATCAGGGCCGTGATCAATGACCAATCGAGTTGCAACCTGCCAATCTCCACAATCCTATAAAAGCCCGTATCCTGAGGCGTCTGACTATACGGGGATGGAGAGCGCGACCCTTGAGAAAGCCCCATATGTCATCTACTCTCATGGCGCGGAAAGTCTGGGCCAGTAACTGTCCCTCTCATATGTGGGACGACCTATGATCGCCGTGTAACGACAGTAGCTCCACGTTGGCAGGTCCGGGATGCAAAGGCAGAACCTCCATGTCGTCTACTGTTAAATTAAACAAGATTAATTATATTATTTTACTTTAATATGTTAGTTTATTATTTTACATGTTAGTTTTATTATTTTATATGTTTGTTTGTAAATTAAATAATTAATTTCCATAGTTATACAAGATTTAATCATTAAATATTCACATATGGTTTCAGGATCGATATTTGAGGCTCAGTAGCACCAAGATGTCCTGAATTCTTGTGTTCATGATGAGAAAATTATCTCGATTTATAACTGAATATGTCTGTTATTTTAAATGTCAGTTTGATATTGTATGTGTTGGTTTATTAATTTATATGTTAGTTTTATTATTTTACATGTTAGTTTTATTATTTTATATGTTTATTTGTTACTCACTTATATTTTACTATAAAAAAATTAAATAATTAGTTTTCGTAATTATACAATATTTAATCATTAAATATTCACATATAGGTTCTGGGCTCGATATTTGAGGCCCAGTAGCACCAAGATATCCTGAATTCTTGTGTTCATGATGAGAAAATTATCTCGATTTATAACTCAACATGTCTGTTATTTTAAATGTTAGTTTAATATTGTATGTGTTAGTTTTATTAATTTATATATTAGTTTTATTATTTTACATGTTAGGCTTTTTATTTTATATGTTTGTTTGTTACTCACTTACTTTTTACTATAATAAAATTAAATAATTTATTTTTATAATTATATAAGATTATATGTTAAATATTCACATATGGGTTCCCGGCTCGATATTTGAGGCCCAGTAGCACCAAGGTATCCGTAAAATATTGTTATTTTCTCATGTTATATCTTACGACCGTTGACTAGAATTTGACAGAGTGTGTTTGAACTATAAGCTATTTTGACGTATTTTTGGGTATAATAGATATTTAAATGATTAATTTCAATAACTACAATGATACTACGCTAAAGGGCACTATATTTTACTACGCTAAAAGGGCACTGCATTACAAATACAAGCACTACATTAGGCCACAAGATACCACTAGAGGAAACTAAAGTAACAATTTATCTATTTTACTGGTCTTTAAGCAAATAAATAATATAAACCAGATAAAAGCGACAAATAAATTTAATCACACAACATTCACGAAAATACATATACCACAGTAAAAAGTAACTTATTTTAAAAAAAATTTAACAACTAATAATAATTTATCTATTTTTACTAAATTTTTTAGCACACTAATATCATAGTCCGGATAAAAACAACAACATAGTTAAATCGCAAAACAATCATAAAATAACATAGAACACATTAAAAATAACTAATATGTATTTTTTATACGAATTTCAACAAAAACTAAGTCGGAATACCTCGATTTAAGGTTTTTGGAAAGTTGAAGATTTGGAGCCGAAACGAGCAACCCACAACGAGAGAACGCTTTAGCTAGGATGTGAGACTGATAATATTTACTTTTTGTGGGACGGGTGGGGTCCACTCGAGATTTTTTGGTCGTTGAGGGAGGGGGGGGATTCTGTTTGGTGGGGAAAGGGAAGGGGACATGTTTTTATGCAGGTATAGCGCCGTTTATTAAAACGCTATACTATAGCGATGTTTATTAAGGCGATATACTATAGCGCCTTAATAAACGACGCTATATCTGCACGTCTTTTCAAATTCAAATATAATGCCCTTTTAAAGGGCGTTATACCTTAACGGGCAAAACAATCGTTGAGGTATAGCGCCCTTTAAAAGGACGCTCTATGTATTTTGGTCACTAACTTTTTTTTTCACGCATTTCGGGTCGTTTGAATAAAAAAATATCACATTTTGGTTCCGGTCTCCCAATATCAATATGTATTTTCGTCGCTATGAACTAGGGTATATTTAATTTGGTATAGTTCTATTAATTATCAACAACAACAATAACGAATTCAGTGTAATCTCACAAGTAGGGTCTGGAGAGGGTAATGTGTACGCAAACTTACCCCTACCTTGAGAAGGTAGATGGGTTGTTTTCAATAGACCCTCGTGCTTAGAAAAGATGAAAAAGAAGAAGCAGTAACAACAAGCGGTAACACTGACAAGATAACAAGAAAATTGAAGCAAGAACATTAATTATCAGAAAAAATAAATAATTATTGTTCGAACACTATTATTGTAATCATGGATTAAGGGGTCATTTGGTAGGATGCATTAGATAGAATAATGCATGCATTAACTTTGTGTATTATACCTTGTTTGGTTCACTTTTTGAACCTATGCATTAGTTATGCAAGCATTAGTTATACAATCTATTTGGTATCCTATGCATAACTAATGAATAGGAAACTATGGTATACAATGCAATGGGTTTAATGCATGCATTAGCTTAGTTAAATAAAAAATTGTCTTTCAAAATTTATGCTTGATTAAAATATGTTATTATATTAATGCAAGTTTGATGTAAAGTTTGATACTTAAATTGCTTCCGTTTTTTATATCTATACTCCACCAATTTGTTCATTTTAAATTTATAAATCTGCACTCTACTACTACTACGTACTAGAATGCACTTGTAATCAACTCATTTTTCTTTTATTTTTTTAATTCGAACTTTATTTGCCTAATAATCCAAAAAAGTTAAAAATAAAATTATATCCCTAGTAGATAAATAAATACTTAGTATATATTTTTTTTATAAATAAATATTCAGTTTATACATACAGCTAGACAAATCAAATAATTTTTTTAAAAATCTTTTTCATGTAAAAATATTTCTCAACATATGTTTCTTTTTTAAAAAAAGGTGATGAATTGGTTATGAGGCTATTTTGTGAACAACTAATTCTTTTAGAAATGTTGCAATATTTTAATACATCAAACTAAACAATAAATATGAAATATGTCAGCATAACTAATGTCAGTATTACTAATACATCCTATTCAACTTTATTCTTATGCGCCCTACCGAACGACCCTAAAAGTTTTCTCAATCCATTTTTGCAGAAGAAAACTGTTAAACAAAACTATTATAGCAGAGGAGCATTTTCCATATAAGTGGAGAGACTGTCGGGGAAACCAATTTTGACCTTCTTTCTTTCACTGGACTTCATCATGTTGTTGAAAATGCAAATATCACTTTGAATTTTATGCAGAGATGGATTCATAATTTCCACTATATAAGAATAGCTTTTTATCATCTCCCATATTTCTTGCTTTAAATATACGTATATTTATTATTTTATTTTGTTTTGGTTTTGCAGTACATATTGATTTCTTGAAGAATATAATTATGCCTCCAAACGCCACCTACCCTTGAAGCAAAAGCAAAAGAAAATGGATTAAGCGCATGCAGTTTCTTGTTTACTTTATAAAAGTTTGACCTGTTCATCGTAGACGTGTCAAGTTAGCAAATCTTCATTCTTTATACCATTATACCTGCAAATCACTTTCTTTTTTATATTTGAACTGTTTAAGAAAATGTAGTATCATTTTATTTACAGCAAAATAAGCCGTTTCGTCTGAAAGAACTATATCTTTCTACTCTATTCAACTTTTAACTAGTAAAACAATTTTTTTTAGGAGGATATCATCATTGAAGAAAACCAAATCATCTTTTGCTCATTCCACCTGAATTTTTCGTAGAAAGCTACCAAAGCTTATCAAATATATATATACACACACGTACCTCTTGGCACTACTAGAAATCCGACAAAAAACATCCACGAAAATCGATTACAGGAGTCAGTAATGTCCAATAACCGTCCAAAACGCGACCAATAACGCGTGGTCGGTATTTTGAAGGTCAGAAGAGCATACCGACCAAAGTTGGTCGGAAATTACTCACCAACATTGGTCGGTATGCTCTAGACGACCATCTGACAATTTAATTGACTTACAGACCAAAATTGGTCGGAATATTGTCTTAATAATTTAATTTTTCCTACCAAAATTGGTCGGTGTTTTAAATTTATTAATTTTGTTTACCGGCCAATTCTGGTCGGTATTAAAAAATATATTATCTTTATAAATAATTAAAATTAAAAATACCAACCAACTATGGTCGGTACTGTAAAATATATATTTTTTATAAATAATTAAAATTTAGAAATATCGACCAACTTTGGTCGGTAATGTTGAATTTCTGGGAATTCATTGTACATTAACTGACCAACATTGATCGGTAATGTGCAATTTAATTTTTTTTATTAGTTACCGGCCAATGTTGGTCGGTTTTCTGGGTTTAATTTTGACAGAAAATACCTGTTTTGGTAGCTATACCACCTGCCAAATAAAAACGGCATATCAATACCTCCAATTCACATCTAACAACCATCACTTCACCACATACAACCCCTAATTCACCACAAATCCAAACAAACATCCAATTAATACTTTGAAACTAACAAATTAAAGCTTGATTGAACATCACAATCCAAAACAAAAAAAAACAAACTACAACAAATTCAAAATTGTTCAATATAATTCAAAATTAGTTCTATTAGTCTAGTTCAAAGTATATCAAAGTATTAGTCAAGTGGTATTTTCTACAACAACATCACCATATGATGAACTTTCATCTACAAGACAGTATAGAGAACAATCTTGTGGAGGATAGGAAGAACGACCACGAAGAGGACAGGAGGAACGATCACGTGGAGGTCGAGCCTCTAGCGATGACTCACGAGACTGGGACAACGGAAAAACTCCAGTAGAAAGGAGAGTGCTGATCTGAGCTTGCATACCAAAGAATTGAGCATCTCTACGCCTTTCTCTTTCCTTGGTCGATTCTAGCTCTGATGTAAGCTTTGAAACTGTCTCCCGCATAGCCGAGAGGCTCTCCTATTAAGTTCCTCGCTCTGTGAGGAAGTCCCTATTCCTTGCATTCCACACCTATAGCGATGGAACTTTTTCAGACCTAAAAAATCGAGATATTTTCATAAGTTTACAACTACTTAATTTATTATACAATTATACATTAATTAAATTATTTTTAGTTAATTAAGATAATTAATTTTTAATAATTACACCCAAAAAGGTTCAACAATTATCCCTAAAAGTTCAATTCACGTCCAAAAAGTTCAACCATTACCCCTAAAAGTTCAATTCATATTCTAAAAGTTCAACCCATACCCTAAACAATTCAATTAATACCCTAAACAATTCAATTAACCTCACACAATATAAGATCTACCGTTTAGTTCAACATTTACCCCTAAAAATTCAATTCTTACCCTAAAAGTTCAATTCAAGAACAAATCCTAAAAATACAATTCAATTCAAAGTTAAATATTCAATTCCTAACAAAACTACTTAGATCAATACAAACTTAAACATTGAATTTATACCCTAGATAATCAATTAAATTAAATTCAATTCAATTTTAACATGACCTAAACCCTAGATTTCAATAAAATTGAAATCTAAACAATCAATTTAAACCCAAAAAGTAACTAATTCATAACGAGATAACAAAATATTAAAATTATACAAACAATATAAGTTCAAATCAAAACCTGGAATTTTTAGGAGGTGGAGGGACAACGACAGTGGTGGCGTTGCAACTGACAGTCGCGGCGGGCGGGCAATGTTAACGTGGGGTGGGGAATGAGATTTGTGTGAGGGAAATAGAGAAGGAGGGGGGAAGGTATTGAG
>ML393953.1:13493-28607 GCA_005239525.1 Nicotiana knightiana
GGGAAATAGAGAAGGAGGGGGGGGGGAGGGTGTTGTGTGTGTGAGAGGGATTAGAGAATGAGGAGTTAGAAAAAATTGAGAAAAAAGTAAGAGAAATGAGGAGGAAATCCCGTATTTGGGATCTAGAAGTAGAATTACCGACCAACGTTGGTCGGTATCGTTGGTCGGTACACTAAGTGACGGGCGTTGACTGTATTTTTACCATTAACCGACCAACTTTGGTCGGTTATTTTTTAAAAAAAACTAATTTTTTTTTATTTTTTAAAAATATTATAAACTATAAAAAATTATTATAATCTATAAGCATTTATTTTATTCACATATATATTTACTATAAATAATGATAAAATATAAGCATAATCTTTATAAATAATTATATTAACTAATTACTTTTAATAAATTATAGGCATCTATCTAAGTTAATTTTCTCTCACACACACTATATTGTAATTGATGATCAATCACATACATTATTATGTACGAAAACTTTATCAATTGATAAATCAATATTTTCTATTTTAAATATGTTTAGTCGATTGTTATATTAACTCGTTTACTTAATGCCAATAACTTCTTTAGTTTCTGTAATTTGTGATCCATGTATACATGTCAAAGATAATTAGTATTAATTCTTCTATATTTCAATCATTCATCACTAATAATGCATGACATAAATTAATTGATATAGGTCGAGACGTTTTGTTTTTAATATTCATCGATATAGGTTGAAACGTTTTGTTTTTAATATTCATCGATACATCTAAGTAAGTTATAAGTCGATGAATCAATTTACAAATAGATATATTTGATGATGATCAGTTATATATACTAATTAGATTATTGCTTCTTCACAAGTCTATCCCCAAAAGAACCCGGCCCTGTGGCCCTAGCGCTTCGTGTCTTATACGCGGCTATACCTATATATGTACACACACATACACACTTCGTTGTACTACTTTAACTATATATAGCTTGTTATAGTATATGTTAGTGTATTCATTATTTGTATTACAAAATAAAGTGTTAATGGATTACATTTATATTATTTAGATAGTAAATATTAATGTGATTCAAAAGTTTGATCATGTTTGACCTAATAACAGAACAAATTTGGTCGGTTATTTTCTAGGAAATTACATATACCGACCAAAGTTGGTCGGTAAAATCTTCCCCTGTAATAACCGGCCGACTTTAGTCGGTAAACTTAACTATAAATTTTATAAAATATTTTAAATAATAATAATAATAATAATTAAATTTAAAAATATGGGTCAACATTATCGACCAATGTTGGTCGGTAATCAAAAAGGTGCTTTGACTAAGCAAGTCTGATCACTGCGGTCAAATTTTTGGCCAATATACCGACCAGTTTTGGTCAGTATGTAATTTTAAAAAAAACTGTAATTTTTTTCTAGTTTCTATCCGTTTTGGACGCTTTTTTGGTCGCTTTTGTTGACCAACCAACGTTGGTCAGTATGACTTGGTCGGTTTTCCCGAATTTCTAGTAATGTGATTTGAAGAGCTGTGTATATTTTTTTCCAAAAAAGCAGTTGCAGATGCAAGAGTTAGACCTAGATTTGGAGTTCATATTTGAAATTTGATATTTGTTTTGTTACACAAAAGAATATAAAAGAAAATTCTAAGAGGGCAATACACGCCACGCGGATTAGTGGGATGTCAAAATTTGAGCATCGCTAGTATGTTTTTCCTTCATACCTTTCTTTGTTCGGAGTTCAATATTTTGGTGTCTTAGGCGTAATAAGAAAACCATATGATGAGTCCATCCTGAATTTAGTTTGCCAACCAACTTGACATGTTCAGTCTCGATTTAGTCATCGTAGTAGTCCTTCGATGAAAAATATGATTGATCGATCACTAATTTTGTAATATATCAGATGCCTTAAAAATTCAACAACCAAACAAATCTTCATAATGAACAAGATGTCAAAAGACGGTGGGAATGATATAGCTTCCATTGTCAGAGTTTCTTAGTAAAAGTGCATATTTACACTACTAAAAAAAAGGAAGAATTACACTCCTTGCCACTTGGCCCAATAATTCATCAGAAAATGACTTATGTTTGAAGTCCTTACCCACCAAGGTTGTACATAACTTGAAAATTCCTTTTCACCAATTAGCCCACCATTTTTTTCTTCGTTCTTCTTCTTCCCATGTCACGCCTTTGCACCCCAAAATTTCTCTACCATTGTTATTCTCCTTCAATTCTTCTTCCAGATTCAAAGCTGATAATCACCATTTTGACGAAGAAGAAAATCAATTTGCAAGAGATTTGGAGTCATATGAAGATCACTTCCTCCATTGGAATGGGGACAAATGTGTTTATTGTCATGCACTAAAGAGATTCACTTATTAGGTTGTTGGATCATTAAACTAGAAAGAAGGTGTGGACATTGTCTCGGTCTTATCCTCGTTCCACATGTAATTTTGATCCCAATGGTTAACTAGAAATTTAAAAAATAAAAGTCACCATTAAAGGTGGTTCAAAGATCCGATTTCTGAAATTGAATTTTCTGATTTGTTAGTTGTTTGGAATGGGTATTGTCCCAATTGATTGAAATCATCAAAAGGAGTTCAAAACTTAAATTTCAAGTGATTTGGAGTAGATTTAAGCTAGATTTGAGTTAAATTTCAGAGGATGCCCAAGGAAGAAGAAGAACCTGTGAAGCTCCATTGATAGGATTTATTTGTATAATAATGTATAATAGTGTATAAACATCTCTTATACACTATTGTATACAAGGTTGATACATTATTTACGGGTATTTGGTGAATTTTTCGCATTTTCTTCTTCTTCTTCTTCTTCTTCTTCTTCTTCTTCTTCTCACTCTTCTTATACACATATATACATAGTGTATCACGAATATTTCACTACTGTGATTATACATCTTTATGCACTTTTATACACTTTTATACAAATATATACATAATGTATCCCTTTATATAAAAGTGTATAACATTGTATAAAAGTGTATAAGCATCTCTGACGAACTTTTTATACGATTTTCACTTACAATTTTGTATAAAACTAGTCCAAATCTCCAGCAAATAACTTCAAACTTTGTATACAACCTACTTAGACTATTTTTAATAAGTTCAAACAATACCCACTCCATATTTCTCACAAAATCATATTCGAAATTTAACAAGATTAACATTAAATGAGATGAGATTTTAGGTTTCTCGTGTCTGTTTTTGCGTTTTGTTGTTGTAATAGGTATGTATAAACTTGAGAAAAAAAGAGAATAAAAACTCATGGATATTTCACGCCTGAAGATATACAAAATCATAAAACGAAAAAAAAAAATTTGGAGAAGTATTGGTTATGGGAGAAGGCACGAATAAATGTTGGTTGAGCGTCTCGATCAATGGTTACACTAAAAATGAGAAAAGATTCGTTTTCATTTTTGTTTGCATATAATTCTTTTTGTATTAATTAAATAGGTGAAAAATGAGGAGAGAGCTAGGGTAGATAGGTGACGGAAAAAAATGAGATTATTATAATTAGAGAGAATGTGAAAAGAAAAGATCTTATTGATATTTGACTACATATTTGCTAATTTATAACTGGGCTAAAATAGTGCAAGGTTAACTTATGAATTGCATTATTCTGTAATATTGTCACTAAAAAACTGTTTAAATTCATCCACCAAAATCGACTGAAATCGGTCGAAAATTGATAAAAGGCGACCAATTTCCGACCATTTTTCGCTAACGTGTTGCGATCGAAGTCGATCGGAAATTTCCGACCGAAGTCTGTCGGTTTATTCAAAATGTTGACTGACTGTCAAGCTTCAATTACCGACCGAAATCGGTCGGTACTAATTAATTTTTTTTTCTAAATTTTCAAATAGCGACCGATATCGGTCGGAATTATAAACAAATAATAATTTTATTTAAATAAATAATTATTTGTAAATTATAATAAATTGTTAATTTATTTAAAAAATAAATTTAAGTTCATAAGTTTTGACCGAATTTCAAAAAATTGGAGATTTCATTTGAAATTCTGGACAAAAAAATTTAATTTCTGATCGATTTCGGTCGATTTTCTGGGAAAAAAACTGGGCAGAAAATGCCTGGTTTTAAGCTACACACCTGCCAATTACAACTAATATCCATCCTATAATGGCAGTATTACATTGCTGTTATTCAACCATAATTAATCAACAACAACAATTAACTAACTAACTAACAACAATTAAGTAACAACAACAACAACCATTATCTAACAATAATTAACCAACAACACTAATAACAACCACAACAACAACACTAATAACGACAAATATTGACAAGTTCAATATTTTATTTAGCAATACACACTATTCAATGAGTGTTTTATATTGTATCATCTCCATCATCACTACCAGAACCTTCAGGGAATGGGGAAAGCGCCACTAGCAAGAAGATTGACCAGCTGACCTTGAATGAGATTAAATTGTTCGTCCCTCTTTCCTAGCTGAACTTGAAGGTACCAAATTGTTCATCTCTCTTTTGTTCTTTAGCCTTTGTCTCTTCAAGCTCTGCTGTCAGCTTTGCGATCTTCTGTTCCATAGACGAGATAGTCGACCTATCAATTGCCTCACCTTGAGCGGAAGTCCCTATACCTTGTAATCCAGTCTTGTAGCGCCGAAATGATCTCTCTGGAAGGCGTATGCTATCCCCATTTTAGGACCACCGACAACATCCAACCATATCCTCTGCGCTTCTTCGTCTGAAAGGGGTGGTCGCTCGCCTTGCTCATTCGGTGGCAAGCTCTGAGTATACTCCTCCACATTAATCTTGTAGCGACCCTTTATTTAGAAGATAGAAAATTATTAACTATATAATATTATAAACATTTATAGTAGTTATGAAACTTACATATGCAGTCTCCGCCTGATCCCCGACCCATCTACTTGGATATGTCGGTGCCTTCTTCTTCGGATGTGAGTTTCCATGAAGAACTCATCACGAGTCATCTTCCTCCCATATCTTTTTTCCTACAAATATAATAAAACGTGTTAACTAAATTAACATATATAAATATAGTTCGATAAAAATAGATGTAAATAATTACTAGCAGTCTCCTCGTAGCCCCCATGCTCCTTGCACCTACACAGTGCAACGAGCCACCATTCTCAGATGCTCGGGCCTTCTTTCCCAGTTCACTCTTCTTCTTGAATTTCTCGGTATTCCAATACCTCAGCAAATCCTCCCATAAATGTGGTAGAACTCATGAAGGCTTCTTGTTCTTCTTTCGAGCGGATGAGAAGGAATGAGATAGTCTCTAACGGCATTTGAACTCCCAATTTGCACAAATTTCACTGTTATACTGGTCCTCCCAGGCACACTTAGTCTGCAAATAAAGTATGCAACGTTAGATGAAAATATTGTTAATATAATGCTTAAATAGATAAGAATTGTATTAAAACCTTAAATTGGTTGAACATTTATTGCACGAGCTCCGTTGTTAATATTCGATTAAGTATTAAATATTGTTTATTTAAAAGCTATTTATATAAAGGTTGACAAAAACCTACCGACTTCGGTCGGTAATATTATTAAATTTATATTTTACTTATTTTAAAATTATTTTTTTGAGCGAATTCGGTCGAAAATATTTAATTGTAACTTATTTCGGTTGGTAAATTAAATATATATAATTTTTGTTATATTAAAAACTAATTGACTTGGGCAGGAAATCATAATTTCAAATAGTCCGACCGAATTCGGTCGGAAATTTTGAAAAATTTTAATAAAAAATTATTTTTGTAGATTATATACAAGTATGACCAGGTCTTAGTCAAATATTGACCAATTTCCGACCGAAATCGGTCAAATTTTTTATTTTTTTGCTGCAGGACAACTATTTCCGTTGTCAGAAATATTTTTTTTGACTTTTGCGACCAACTTACTTAATTTTCGACCGATTTAGATCAGTTTTTTTTTCCGACCGACTTCGGTCGGTAATCTGGTGGACGAATTTACCTAATTTTCTAGTAGTGTTACTAAAAACTTAGTAATTTAGTACGTATATCATTTTCATTTTCTCTCTACAAATTACCATCCATTCTTTAAACTATTGTGATGGCGAACCTTGCCGTTTCTACACTACGGTGATTGCAGGCCTTTCATTCTTTTTATATATAATATGGTAGTTACAATTCTTTTTTTGAATATACATAGTTTTTTGAACAGTTTAGGGAATTCATTCAATTTCTATCAAACAACAAATTTAGCTGTTTCGTTGGAAAGAACTCTTAAATATCTGTTTAACTTTGATCAAATAAAGCAATTCTATCAAATAAGGATATCAACATTCGTGAAGTTGTTCGTTTGTTCGTTCCACCCTGACTTTTTCGCTGAAAGCTACCCAAAATGTTCAATCAAGTTTCATCCATATCGTCATTTCATGATTTTTCTTTACTATATATGTCAAGTTAATTGTTTAACATATTATGATCTTATTTTTCAGGTTATTAACTTTAGTAATTACTATGAGAGAGTTACATGTAATTACTTTAAAATGACTTGAGAGTGTAAAAGAATTTCATTTGTCGACGTATAAAAAGTAACGAGTCCGTTTAATGGTTTTGAGGCTATTTTGAAAGTCAATGGAACTGGGAAGTTAATACTACTGTAATTTCACGTTTACTTTAGGATTTAAAAAAATTGGCTAGTTGGGAAAGTAGTATTAGATGTGAAGCGTACGGTAGGATTTAGGAGTTGTGATTAGGAAGATTATCTTACGGAAAAGCATATATATTAATGTTTGTTATATTCTATTGCGATTTGCTTTGGCTGTCATTCTCAGAGTTTGGTTGATAATTTCTTAATTTTAGAACGAGCATAAGTTGACTTTGACTAAAAAATTATAGTAATTACCGAAAGTTTTAGGTGGTTGGCCAAAATTCATCGTATAAGCACGGCTTATTTTGCTATTATGGTAAAAACTTTATTTGAGGCTAAAATTACATTCTGCTCTGTTAAACTTGGGAGACAGAAAAATAAAATAGAAAACAACAGTATGATTTCTTCATAAATTGGCCGCGAAACCATCTTAGCAAGACGATACATAGGGTTCCAAAATCTTATTCCTGATTTTCTTGTACAAAGTTAACAAAGAAGCTGATTCAATTGTGTCAACATTGATAAAGATACAGTGATTTAAACCTTTTCATACTGTAGTTTGAAGGGTGATCCTTAACCCTTAAATTCTCTGTGAGAACTCCAAATCTTAATTAACAAAGTCTAATTTCATAGTTTGTCCTTTAGTTGGTAAGGAAATCTGAACGGCTCTTATTGGCCGGGCCTCGCACGTGCCACAATGGGGTTTGGACACTTGAAAGGACTGGCGATCCGGCTATTTTGAAATATATTTACAATTTTAAATGTATTTAAAGATTAGCCAATTCATCCAAACTTCATAACTAAGAATCTTGAATAGTGTCCTTAATTTTTGAGCTTTTAATTTGAAATTCAGGGCTAAGTGTCCTGAATTTTTGAACATAATTTTCGAACTTTAGGCTACGATATCCTGAAGTTTGAATTTTGAGATTTAAACTCTAGGACGTCGTGTTCTGAAGTTTGAGCGAAATATATTATAAGCTGTGGGTATATTTTAAACAACATGCTTAAAAATGGCTACCTGGTGTCATTTCCACTGAAAGGACAGCCGACAAGTCTTTGTTATTTGGGCTGCATTCTCTTATTTAGTAATTGGAATGGTACAATCGGGCTATATCTACTAGTTGCCCAAATATGGGCCGGATTACAACCCATGCAACATCAACCCATGAGCTACTTTAGCCCATTAAGCCGTTGTTACAGAGCAGTTTACACAAAGGATAGTCACGTTTAAAGTTGCTCGATAAAATATGTTCACAGATAAAAGTTAGTGCAACTTTAGTCATTTATGAGTTATGACTAATTAAATGAGTGGACAATAACTTTTAGAATGATAGGCAGATGCTGGAAAAATACCAGAAATTTCTCTAAAGATATTCAGACTTGAAAGAAATTTCTCGATAAAGGGTATTCAATATATGTTATATATATCTAAAATTAATATTTTACTTATATACACAATATAAATTTCTCATAATATTTCGACGAAGGGTGATGATTTGACCATCCTAAACAAAAGGTGGCTTCGCCCTGACATGTGCTGCCTTTACTGGAAATAAATGTTCATTTTGTCGCATAAGTTGCTTCCATACAATACCTACATAAACATATCGTTTTCAGATATGTCCCATAGATTGTGTACACTTCTCTAATTTTATACTTCTTCTTATTGACCTGTTTCCTAAATGGATACAGTAAATATTGGGGGAAGGAGGAAGGGAAGAATCAAATCGAGAAAATCACACCGCTTTTTGTGTTTATATGCTCAATATTTTTTACCACAAGTTAACTTACTATTGATATGATGTTTCTTCATTATCTTGGAGATCTTGAAACAAAGTAATGGAAGTGTTGACTTGTTGAAATCCTAATTACCAAGGTGGATTCAGGATTTGATGATTATGGGTGCCACTATATTTAATGCAAACTTACTACTAGTTGAGGAGGTTAAATAAGGTATACATTTGGTCGGTTCCTGAATTAATTCGGTTCGGTTCGATCCATTTTAAATGAATTCGGTTTGTTTTACACGATTTTTAGTGCATATAAATATGTGATAAGCAAACAAAGAATATTTAAACATGTATTTGAAATCAAGAAAAAATAACACTAGATGGATAAAAATAATAATTAAAATCAAATTCAAATAAAAAATTTAAGATGTAAAAAAAGAAAATAGAAGCAAATCTAATTATATAATTTAAATAAACAATAAAAAATAGGGTTGTATAAAGAAAGAAATACAAAAATGAAAGAAAATTAGAAAACAAAAAATTAAAACAGTAGAGAATGGAAAAATGGAACAAGTAAAGGAAAAGTAATATTGAATTGCACTGAGGAAAAATATTTGATCATTTATTTGAAATCAAGGAGAAAATAACATTAGATGGATTCAAAATAATAATTAAATCATATTAAAATAATTTTTTTGAGATGTAGAAAGAGAAAACAGAAGCAAATTTTATTTTATAATTTAAGTAAATAAAAAAATGGGGTTTTATAAAGAGAGAAAATACAAAGATAAAGAAAATAAGAAAAAGAGAATGGTAACAAGGACCAAGTTGAGTAAAGGTAAAATGGAACTGCATTTAGTGAAGCCAGCATCAATCCTGGGTCTTGTATTTGGAAAGTCAGGACTTTCACCATGGCACCTATAGTTACATAGTTATTGAGGGTGCCACTACTTTATTTATATATCTTTTGTTCGTGAAATATTAGTACATAAATATAATCATATCCAAGTGATTGGGTGGCGTAGCCCCTCTCCCCTACATAAATCCGCCCCTGACCACATTGGACCATGTTATCCACATAGGACCCATGTTACCCAAAAGAACAAAACACATATGAACACATGAAAGTTGCAATCTGTTTTGTCTCAAATGTTGACTACAAAACAAACCACTTTTGCCTGCTTCTCATCTTTCATTGGACTATAATTGATCAATGGAACTCTGTATAAAACTAGGTTTGTGTATATCAAATGGGGTCAAATTAGCCGAAAGTTTGAGTAAAACTAGATCTATTTCCTGTTAATGATCTATCAAATCATTTATTATGCATATCATAATTAAGCACCGACATTTTCTAATTATATAAGCAGCCTAACACACTGAAAAAATATGCACTGTTGCATGAATCGGAAATAAGAACTTTTTTTACTCCACCAAACAGGAGAAAATGAAAAACACCTGTCAGCCCCAAAAGGCTTTGACAATAAACTGAACAACTTTGAGTTAGGCTCTACTTGGGAACTTTAGGATCAGCCAGCATCCAATTCATTTAATCTTATTAATCTAGTTTGAAATTGATACAGATTTAGTTTAACCTAGTACAGTCAAACCTCTCTACAACAATCTCATTTGTTTCAAAGTGTTATTATATAAGAACATTATTATAAAAAGGTCTGACCGTGATTGTTTATATCTTTTTGGTAGAAGTTCGGTGTTAATAGAGTAACGATTTACTTAAGCCTCGGTTCAAACTTGCATGCCCAAGATTTTATAAGTAAGGTATTGAACTAAAATACTATTGTAAAGATATAATATGTTAGAAAAATTTGATTATGGAGAATAGGAGTTATCAAAGCTTGAAGTGTGTTAAGGACATTGTTCTTAAGAATATTTCGCCTACACAGTAAAGAATAAAATTATGCGTATCTCTCAAGATTCAACAAGCTATTCCGGTTATTAAATTGGGAACATAACAAGTAGAAAATTCAAGAAAAAAAACTCAGCGTATAGGAGGAAGAAGAACATTCAGAAAGTAGCGTTTAGAAAGTATGTCGGTAGCTCTTCAAATACCATGTTTATATAGGTGTTGCTCCAACGATTAATTTCCAACGATTAATTTCGCTAGTTTCCAACAGTTAATTACTGTTATTTTGTAACGGCTAATTTGACAATTTTAAGAGAGAGAAAGTAAATAAAAATAAAGGACACTTCCTTTTGAGATACATACCATATTAATGCTCATAAAAGCGAAATAAAAATCAGATCATTTTAGGAAAAACTGAAAATCTCAATCGATCAGTTTGCTCCATGGTGATTAATTAAAATCAGACCGCCCTTTTTAACAGAAAATAACATACAAAAAGAGAATGATCATACCTAATTCACTAATCTTTATTTAATTTTCTTCCAAGAAACAATCCTGCTGCAAATTTTAACAATCCCCCATTTCATCTTCTTTCCTCTTTCTCCGTCAGCAGTATCCTTCTCTTTGATCTTCTCCATAAAACCATTGTGAAACTTCACCATTGAAGACCCTTTGATCAGCTTATTCTTTGAAACAGTAACCTCTTCAATTCTTGATTTTGCCTTTTGAGAAGATTCATAAGTCCCTTTTCTCGATCCACTTAGACATGGTAATTCCATAAGATGCCTATCAATCAAATGGCTGAGAGCTACCAATTCATAGGAGTCATATAAGGGACTCCCACAATCCCATATCTTTATACCTTCTTCTTCTTCATCATCATTTTCTTTCCCTTCATCAAATTCTTCTTCTTTTATTCTGGAGTTTTTATTTGAGAGAGTACCATTATCTGCTAGCATGTTGCACAATTTCTGATCAGATTCTGTGACAGTTTAACGCTATGAACTTTGCCATATGTATACTTATTATTTATTATATGGCAACTACATAATTTGGATTTGGATTAAGAGTTATTTTTGCTTAACTTGGAGGATTAAATATCTAAATTGCCCAAAATACAGTGCTTTATATTGTGTTTTAAAAGAATACGTGCACCTATTTACATTAATTTATTATGCAACAGTGAACTTGCCCGAATATGTAGTGGAAAAATGACAGATCTGCTATAATGTTATAATGGATTACTATAATATAATAGATATGAATGAGTAGATTGTTTTTTTGCTTGTGTAGTTTGTTGAAGCTTATCCTTTTTACTATTACTGTCACATTTTTTTTGCTTGTTGATCTGCAACACCAATTCTTAATTGTTTCTTTATTTCACCTTCTTACCTTCCTACCACATCATACTAATCTTTGTTTGGCAGTTTGTTAAAGTTTATCCTTTTGACTATTACTATCTACAACTATAAATAATAAAAATATATCTGTCAAAAGTTTCACCTCGATAGACCTTTAAAATAAAGATCGTCGAGTCACTCATAATTTCCGGATTCACTAAAATTGAGAATACTCTGTGAAAGACTATTGAGTCAGATTTCTTTGCTTATTGATATATGGTACAGCAATTATTTGCTTTACTTCAACTTTCTACCTTCCTAACGCGTCATCTACCCAACTAGACCTAGAAAAAAAACAATTTGTGTTTTCTTATTGTGGTTTTGTCCTCTCAAATACATGGTTCTACATCTACAAAAGTAGCATGAATGCCTATGTATATGTAATTCCATTATTAAATACAAATAAGCCATATTTCAGTCTTCCTCAATATTTATACGAGGTCACACTAAGACATTTAAGTTAAAATAAAAGGGTAGAATAATAAAATTAAAACATCATTATCTTATGCAAAATAAGATAACCATAGTAATATTGTTTATAGCTGATTAGACTGTAAAATGTAAATAGCACTAATAGCTGATTCGATCCACACTCATCACATTCATTTCGTTTATCTACAGAACTGACTGAAGAACACCAATCCTCTATGCAAGAACAAAACCTCTTACATCTAATCCCACCCAAACCACCGGATATTGCATCCGAAAAACCTAACCTAGACGTCACCGTGACTGGCCCAAATTTTAAAGAAAAATTAATACCAGGTGAACATGGTGCTTTACACTATAAAAAAAAAAAAAGTGTTTAGCAACGAAATTTAGCAACAAGCGATATTGCGTAGCTAAATAATGACGAATTAGCGACGAATTTTATAGTTTATCGCCAAATAAGCTACAAAAGAATTCGTATCAAATATAGCAACGAATAAGGGAAAAAAAAACTTACATCCGTCGCTAAAAATTAGCGCTAAATATTAGTGCCTTTATTTTACCAATTAAATTAGCGACGAAAATGAAGCAACAAAAATTATTAAAACTTAGCGGCGGATTTAATGTCAAAAAATCTATCGCTGCATTCATTTTGCTGCTTATCAAGACGTTCCAAAGTGAGCTGTGACGAAACTAGTTTCCTAAAAATAAATTTCCGTAGCTATTATTAGCGACAACATTTATGTTCGTTGCTACTTCCGTTGCTAAAATTTTCGTCCTAAATTTTTTTTTTTCCTAGTTTAAATACATTCCAAAAATCTAGGGCACAAACGCGCGCACTTTCTCTCCTCTCTGTCATACTCCCACTTGCACCCCACTTCAACAATGTGAGTTTTTTTCTTCAAATACAAAATATTGGGCGTGAATCTAAGGCTCATATGCAATGGGAAACAAAAATATCAGATAGTGAATAGAAGAAAACTTTCGAAATTGCAAAATTTTTGTTGTAGAATTCTGAAATTGCCAAGAAATTCGAAGTAGTGTGCGTTCCCGATCCTCGTTCTTCCCTTTATGTTTGCTGCTCCGCAAGATTCTCAGACGAAAGCCCTCATTTTTACTATTTTTTCATTTTGTCTACACCATTATTCTTATCTTTGGTCAAAAGATGAATCGTCGTTTTGTACTGATGAATAAGTCTCAATAGAGCAGAATTATGTGAATGATTCATATAGGTCCCTTACTAATTTGGAATGGACGAATAGTTAATTTTCTGTATGAAGTTTTTCTAGTTCTAATTTCTGTCAGCAAGTACTTCCAAGCTGTTTCGGAAAGCATTATGTGAATTAAGAAGGATTAAGCTTTTCGTATAACTCTATTTAAAATAGGGTCTTTTCCATAGAGGGGTTCATGGTTGATGAGAAGACTTGAGGAAACTTTGCCTTAATCAGTTTTGAGGGATAACCATGTGTTGTATATCAGGAGATATAAACGTTTGTATACACAAATGTCTAATAAGCGCTGAGCATCTTGATAATAATTCTGCTCCATTAAGTAGTTAAAATGTTTGATAATTAATCAACAGTCAGAAGAATGTCATCAATAGTCAGTTGCGGAGTTACCATTCAGATTTATTTTGATGCGTTGTTGTGGCATATTTGGTTGTTGTTGATAGGGGTGCAAATCTTTGTTTGAGACTTTTTATTAGGGATTTACCTATTTATGCTTCAATGGCTTGCTGTTACATATTTACTCGAGTCTCTTTCAAGTTTGATTTTATATTTGAAATTAAGATTCTTAATCTCATAAACATGATGAGATTGAATGCAGTTTTTTTGGATCTTCCTGTGAATACCTAATTTTCGCACCATTTAAATGCTCCTAAAGTTGTTGGTGTCAATTTTCCTTCAATCGTTATTTTTCCTATATTTTTGTGCATTTTTAATTGAATTTCTTGACATAAAAAATACCAAAAAAAAATAATTTTTCTATACTTTTCTCTTTAAATGTGCACTTTTAATTGACTAATTATTTGATAAGTTAATTGATTTCTCATATAATTAATTCAATTGTTAGCTAATTCATTTTATTAGGTTTATTTTACTAGTTGGTATTTAGGTTAATTAGATTTTAGTTTAATAAGATAGGATTCCAGGAAAATGGTTAAAATTGAAATGATTTAAGTGGCCAAAAGTGAAATGGCTAATCCATAAAAGGGCTGCCAGGGGAGGGGCAAAAACGACGTAGTTTGAGCACAAAACTACGTCGTTTTGGTTAAGTATTCAAGATCAAATCTCAGCCTTCTATTATCTTTGATCCAATGGCCCAGAATCAATTTTATATGTCATATAAAAGGCTCTATAATCAGATTTTTTGGCCTTATTTCACATAACACAAACCCTAGCCCCCTCCCTTCTCTCCCACTCCTCCTCTCTAGCCGCCGCCCCTCACCATGGCGGCGCTACCGCCTGCCGTCGTCCAAACCACCCCGAAATCTCACCATACAATCCCCACAACCTCCTCTTTCCAAATCTCCAACCCAAACCCCTCAAAACTAGCTCAAGCTCCATGAATTTTAAATCTTAAAAAACCTAGCCGCCACTTTTTTTTTCAAATTCGTGAAGTTCCGGCCACCTCCACCCCACAACACATACATGAATGGATAGAGCTCCGAGATATCTACGCTTTCTACCTAATTTCACCCATAAACACCACCGTCCACCGCCGCCAGCCGCGTCACCGCCGCCTCGCCGCCTCGCTATCATTCTGCGGCCTCCGTGTCTCTCTGCACACTCGCCTTAAAGCAAGGTTTTGTCGTCGATTTTCATCGAAACTAGCCTCCAATTCTCCGGAGTCATGGTTTCGAGGAAAATCGACAATGGAATCTTGCTCGAGCCGCGCCACTGTCCCCCTATTGTTTCACTGCCTCACCGTCGCTACGCCACTAGTGTATGAACACTCAAATTCGGTAAAGCTCAAACTTTGAATGTTTTGAATTTTCTATTCCTTTATCGTTTTGTCGTAGTTTTCGTTGTAGTGTAAATGTTGTTAACAATCGTTT
>ML393956.1:1163-46456 GCA_005239525.1 Nicotiana knightiana
GTTTCCATTTCCAATTCACCTACACATAAAATAAACCCTATTAGGCACATACGACGTGTATTTTATCATTAAAACACATAAAATGCAAGGTATATAATGCTTAAAATCATGAATTCTAGCCACTCATCAACTTTTTTTGGTGAGACTGCGCAAATCTGAAAGTTTCAACGTGGTAGAATCTAAAGTTGGTTTCAAAAATATTATCTGGGGTGATTCTGAAGGTGTTTGATTATGAGTTTTGGATATATTTTAGATATTGAAGTCTAAATTTCAAGAAATTAAGCAGTTCCTTATTTGGACTCTCCCACGACAAGATATGAATCTTTTGTTACAAGCGCGAAAGGCTGAAAATTGTGCGACTAAGATAAAAGTCGGACAATGTAAAGCAAAAGAGAAGCTGAAATATTTAAGCCATCGAAGTCTCCAAGTTGAAATCTTCAAGTCCGTCAGTCTTCAAGTTTCAGTCTTCACGTTCGCCACTCTTCAAGTTGAAATATTTAAGCCCTTCAAGTCTCCAAGTTGAAGTCTTCAAGTCCGTCGGTCTTCAAGTTTCAGTCTTCAAATTCGCCGATCTTAAAGTTGAATTGTTTAAGCCCTCCAAATCTTCGAGTTGAAGTCTACAAAGTCTGTCAAATCTTCAAAGTTTTCCAAGTGATCAAGTCGATGTCGTCAAGTCGATGTCTTTTCGAGGTAAAACTTTATAATTTTCCAATCTTAAGGTAGATATACAAGTCCATTTGCACCTAAAGTTGGCCTCTTCGTGGGTTTGTCCTTAAAAGGAACTATAACTTTCCAATCTTAAGGTGGACATATGAGTCCCTTTGCACCTTAAGTTGGCATCTCCGATTGTCAGGTCATTTTGAGAGTAATCTCTCCGGTAGTCGAGCTACATTGAGAGTAATCTCTCTGGTAGTCGGGCCACGTGGAGAGTAATCTCTCCGATAGTCGGGTCATTTTGAGAGTAATCTATTCATTAGTCGAGCCACATTGAGAGTAATCTCTCCGATAGTCGGGTCATTTTGAGAGTAATTTCTCCGGTAGTCTGGCCACATTAAGAGTAATCTCTCCGATAGTAGGGTCATTCTGAGAGTAATCTCTCCGGTAGTCGAACCACGTTGAGAGTAATCTCTCTGGTAGTCGGGCCACATTGAGAATAATCTCTCTGGTAGTCGAGTCACATTGAGAGTAATCTCTCTTATAGTCGGGCCATGAGAGTAATCTATCCGATATTCGGGCAGGGATGAGTACTCATCCCCTCACACCCTAAGATTGTCTTATTCATGCATATATCATCTTGTTAAACAAGAACACACCCTTCTTGTTTGACCTAAACAATGACAAAAGAAAAAAAGCACAAGAAACGAAGAAGAAATTACCTTCGCGTCAATGCTTCCAAGTTGTCAAAAGTAGACTCAAAGTGGTTCGCAAATGCTGAAAGTGATGCTAATATAATGAAGAGTATACCGTATTTATAGATGTCAAAAGGAGATAGTTGAAAGAGAAGTGCCGATGTGGGATCAGTTATGAGGCGGCAAAAATTGCAATTCGAGTTGAAATCGAATTGCAATTCTGAGTTGTAATCTGACACCGATAGTTTAGCTACTTTATTTTTTGTTTCAAGACCTCATTTAACTGCATCACATTTGAAATTTTAGACGAAAACTAAATTCTATCTTTTTTTCAATTTCCGAGGAAGTGCTAGCTTTTTTTTCCCTACTTATCCTTTTAAGAGTTGTTGGTCATCCAAGGTTTGGTCATTTAAGAATTTCAATTATATGAGACGACAC
The DNA here is from genome assembly GCA_005239525.1 of Nicotiana knightiana. Taxonomy (NCBI): domain Eukaryota; kingdom Viridiplantae; phylum Streptophyta; class Magnoliopsida; order Solanales; family Solanaceae; genus Nicotiana; species Nicotiana knightiana. Next base: position 2,951 of record ML393956.1, read on the forward strand.
TAAATAACTGGTACAAAATAAATTCGGACCAAGAAATGCATGGGATGCTACATGGAATTTAAAGACTACGGTACGATGGAAAATAAATGATGTCGTACCAATACTTCAAGCCTTGTCTCGTGTTCAACAAATCTACATTTTGACAAATCTTGAAGTAGGGGGTATTTGTAGGCATATAAATTTTTAATCCATAAAAGAATTTGGATTATATTTTAAAATTCAAGATATATTGGTCCAAATAAATATTATGGGCTAATATAATTGAATTAATTATATAAGTCCCATATATATGAATTAAATAAATAAGTCTTAATCCATTGGGCTAGCCCATTTAGTTGGGCTAAATTGATGAGCCCACTTTATTAGGCCCAATATATCATCTTCCTAGAGGCCTAGTTTGGCACCACGTGTCAAATGACGTGGCACACCACGTCAAATAGAAGAGCCAATAGAACCATGCCACGTGTCAAAATGATAAGGCATGCCAAATCACATTAAAAGGCTAATGAAATCGCGCCACGTGTGCAAATGACATGTTCTGGCCAATCAAATGCGGTCATGTCACACTTCAATTTGATTGGTCGGAAAGAGTTTGTTCTTATCACAACTCCTCCCTTCCACAACTATAAATAGGGATCTTCATGACTCAGAAAAAACACTAGAAGTTATAACAAGAAGCAAGAGAGAGCTCGTGGATCAAACGCCGCAAATTTTTCTACAAGTTTCAAGCTTGAAGAAATCAAGTTCAAGTTCAAAAAATCAAGTTCAAGCTCTAGAACGAAGAACAAATCAAGGTCAAGTTCAAGCAATCAAGCTAAAGCTCAAGAACAAGATCATCGTTCGTGGCGACAACTACATATTCAAGATCAAGCTTAAAGGCCCTTAAATTTATTTACTATTTAAAAAAAGAATAAGAGGATTCATAGAGATTGTAACACTCAAATATTTGAAATAAAATAATACGATTATTGCAATACTTTTGGTCTTGATTTTATTTTAACGACGCAAATTTATTGTCTACCGTAACTATTTTTGTAAATTAGTTTTCCTAATACACAAAATAAGTACACTATTTACCCCTTTTAACTAGATTTTTACTTACCGAAAGTAACTAAATGTTCCTACAAAACATATACAAATTCAGTCAAAAGCAACAATTTATATGCGATTTGTATAATTATATATAACTTGTATATAATCTTTTGATGTACAAAATTCATTCAAACACACATAATTTGCATATAATTTATATTAGTTGTATATAATTTAAGTTGGTTTTAGTTGGGATTTACAATTTGTATGTAATTTGTTTATAACTTTTTTTATGAGTTTCAATCTAAAATCCCAACCAAAATCAACTTAAATCCTCACCAGATTTCTCGAAATAGAGATATAAACTTTAAAAGACATTTTCAATCATTTATAACAATACTCAATCCAATTAAATAACAAATTCGTAAAACCTAATTTTTCAATTCAAAATTCTGAAGCTTTTTAATGGTTGTCAATGAAGTTTAAATAAAAAATCTCTTATGATCTTTTACTTTGCTCCTTTTTTATTAGTAATTATACTATACAGACAGATGATGTGCAATTTCAAAGTCACAACTTCTCTATTTTTTTTTTATTATGTCTTTGATAATTATGTATATAAAAAGTTAAGTAAATAATAACATTTTCAAGAGGAGTAAATAAGTTTATAATATAGCATAAATAAATAAAAATCACCTTCATATATGAGAGAAAAAGTCAACATTTTAGTCTTGTAGTTGAAAATAGCCATTGTCCTTAAATCACTTTGAAACTCCAACATAATGGATATATTTCAAAGACATAATCAAAATATGATTAGTGGGCATAACTTATAGGATTAATTTTGTCACGACCCAAAAATCCATTAAGGTCATGATGGCGCCGGACACCACAGTCAGGCAAGCCAACACTCATTAGTCAATTAAGTTCCTATTTTATTAATTTGAAATCGTTATTTTTTTCATTTCATTATATGAAAATCGATGAAAATTTACTGAGTAAATCACAAGGTTTTAACACCTCAACTAACAAATACATCCCAGAACCCGGTGTCATAAGTGCATGAGCAATTTCTAAGAAAAACCAAATGAAATAAATTAACCGTCCAGAATACAAACGGGACGGTAAATAAAGTACAACTCAATACGCTGAAGGAGACTCTGCTGGCTGCAGGTCGTCTCAAGAGGTGCAACTCACCCAAGTCCCCATATCAACCATGCCACGACACCAAGCGGGGCCACTAGATATACATGTACCTGTGCAACAAAATGCACAACAAGTGTAGCATGAGTACGAAAACAACGTGTACCCAGTAAGTATCCTGCCTAACCTCGAAGAGGTAGTGACGAGATGTCGACTTTGACACTTACTAGAGGTCAAATTAATATAATCAAGTGCGATGTCTGATGATAGGCTATAATTACGTATTTTAGTCGCTACACTCTAGTTTACTGCACTTTAATTGAGTTTGAGTTTTAATCGTTATTGTTTTGCACTAACTGTGTGTTTTATGCCTTGTAGGAGTTTCGAGCTATATAGATGTTATGGAATGAATTTAAGTAATTTGGAGCTTTGAAGTCTGAGTAAAAGGTCAAGGAATTAAGCTGGGATCGTGTTCGGGGAGTCAAATTTGGTAGTTGAGAACAAACGAAGACTCGATGAGACATATTGTGCACTATCTAGTAAAATGGACATAATATTTTTTTCTCCTAAGGCCATTTGGGCTATATAATATATGGTTGGAAATATAACATAAAGGGATACAACTTTTATATTTTACGTTTTTCCAAATTTCAAACGAAACAGGTTCAAAAACGCGATCGAAACTGCGACTGCGGACCTGACGCGGACTGGGACAAAATAAAACCCCACTAGCGCGACCTCTAGCGTGAGACTAACACGGCCTGTAAACTTATCCTTTTTCGCATAGGAGAAGGTATAATTATTTGGGCCCGACCCTACTTAGTATATATACATGGGAGAACGTTATTTTTGGGAGATTGAACAAATTTTGGACACAAATTCGACCTAAAGAGGCAAGGAGGACAATTGGGCATCAATCCATATCTCCTTCTCTTGTGATTTTTATCATTGTTCATGAATTCTTTTGTAGTTTTCATTATTGTTATGAGTAGCTAATTGTTCTAATCTAAGGTTTTGGTGGAACCCGTTGAGGGATGACTTTATTGTGATATTAGTATAGTTTGGTTGGTTGTTAATCTCTATCTGTTCAACTACGTTCTTGTTGCAGTTAATTGAAAGGATCCTCAATTAGCTGTGCCTGCTTATTATGTATCTACTTGAGAGAGAGTGCATATTTAGGTAGTTGTTTGAACAACATCACTCCCGGAGTATAGACNATAACCTTAGACCTTTATCGCATCTCTTTACACCTTAATATTATTTGTCTTTTATTTTATTTAATTTTATTCAGCTGTAGTAATAAAAATACCAAAAAGTGATTCAAAACCTTTGGAAAATTGATTATAGAGAATAGAGTAGTCTAACAACAATAATTGATAGGTTAATTCCCTGTGAGATTCGACTCTGGGCTAAATACTCAGATTATATTTGTAACGCCCGCTTAGTCTTTTAATAGACATATGTGAGCGTGATCAATGTCAAACATGGATGTTACTATCAAATAACATATAACAGCAGGAAAGGACAACTTCTTCCTTAAATTATAAATTCCAGGTTCCGTCATCTCAGTTAACCACTCATATCTTAAGACAACTAAACAGCTCAAATCACAGATGGTATCCAATAAATATCATGCGCAGGAAATGCCGAGGGTTGAATGGCCCGAACCAACATAAATGTAAACTGTGCATTGCCGAAGGGTCAAACGACGCGAACCATAGATGCATTTATTGCCCCGCTCGCGAATCGATCATGCGACGCAGTCATATATAAATAATAGAGTTACCTTGCACGCGAATCATACATGCGACTCAGGTACTCATAGATACACACGTTCACACAATAAATTCACATTTTATCAGGAACAATTACCCAAGGAAGTGATAAAATTCTCTTTTAATGGATGCGAAGATAATATTTAAATCTTTTCCAAAAATTCATTTACCAAGTTCGATAAGGTTTAATCATTTCCAAATTCATCAATAAAGTTACAAGTATGGCAAATAAAACAAGCTTTTGGGTCCTAGACTACCCGGACATAAGCATAATAGTAGCTACGCACGGACTCCCGTCACCTCGTGCGTACGTAGCCCTCAGAAATAGTGGCACATATTTAATTATTTCACCTATGGGGACAATTACCTCTTACAAGGTTAGAAAGGAGACTTACCTCGCTCCGAAGATTCATAACCGACTTCCAAGCCCTTCCGATGACTCAAATTGATGCACAACGCCCCAAAGTTATCCAAATAACGGGGAAACCAATGAAAATATACTCTAATACTTATAACAATTCAATTTATATAAATTCCCAACTCCGCTCGGAAAGTCGATAAAATCACCCTCGAGCCCACGTGCCCGGATTCCAACATTTTTCGAAGATAAAGATTACCCATAACTTTACGAACTCAAATATATAATTCTCTTTAAATTTCATGCCTAAATTCGCGGTCAAAATCCAAAAATATAAATTCTAGGTCTTCCCACCAAAACCCTAAATTTCTATAAATTTTCTTCTCTAATCCATGCATAATCCAGGTATTTATCTCAAGATGGAAAGAAATCACTTACCTTATGGAAGATGCTGAAAATACCACTCCAAAATCGCCTTTCATCGAAGAAATGAAGTGAAAATAATTCAAGATCTCGGTTTTAAAATACACACTGCCCAGACCCGACCTCCGCACCTGCGGCCTCCAGCCTCGCACCTGCGCACCCGCATGTGCGCCCAAGCACCCGCACATGCGGCTTCCTCCTTCCCAGCCGGGCTCCGCACCTGCGCTTCCTCTTCCGCATCTGCGCCTTTTCAGGTGCGGAAATAATCTCGCACCTGCGCCCACAGCCAAGCCAGCCAAATTCCGCATCTGCGACGCCAAAACCGCACATGTAGCCCTTATTGTGCAGGTGCGGTCGCACCAAACACCAGATGCTTCATCCCTTCCTCAACTCCAATACGATCTGTTAACCACCCGGAATCCACCCGAGGCCCCCGGGACCCCGTCCAATCATACCAACTTACTCCAAAACATAATGCGGACCTGCTAGAGGCCTCAAATCACATCAAATAACATCGAAACAATGGATAGCAGCTCAATTCAATCTTTATGAACTTTGAAATTTTCAACTTCTACATTCGATGCCGAAACCTATCAAATCACGCCCGATTGACCCCAACTTTAGCATACAAGTCACATTTAACATTACGGACCTTCTCCAACTTTCGGAATCGGAATCCGACCCCGATATCAAAATTTTCACTTCCGATCGGACCTCTTAAAAACCTTCAAATTTCTAACTTTAGCCAAATGACTCCAAAATGACTTACGGACTTCCGAATTCACTTCCGATCGTGCTCCTAACACCAGAATCACCATACAAAGCTATTCCTGGATTCAAAATCCCAAATGGACACCAATAAAACTAAAATGCACTTCAACCCAAACTTATGAAATTTCTTCTAAAATGCTAACTTCTACAATATGCGTCGAAACGCTCTCGGGTCATCCAAAACTCGGTCCGAACAAATGCCCAAGTCTGAAATCATCATACGAACCTGCTAGAACCTTCAGATCCTGATTCTAAGGTCGTTTACTCAAAAATTCAATCTTAGTCAATTCTTCCAACTTAAGGCTTTCGAAATGAGAATTTTCCTTCCAATTCGACTCCGAACTTCCCGAAATTCAATTTTGACCACACCCACAAGTCATAATACCTGAAATAAAGTTTCTCGTGGCCTTAAACCGCCAAACGATGCGTTAGAGCTCAAAACGACTGGCCGGGTCGTTACAAATTTGCATATAACTACTATTATGGAATTTCAAATTAATGGTGAAACTCAAACTCTATTGCTAGTTTAATAACACCAGATAGCCATTCTAGAGGACTGCTATTGAGGAATTAGCCATTGTATCATCAATTTCAGTTTGGGATTTTTACCTTCCTATACTACATATGAAACTTTATTACCCTCCGTACTCAAGTTTTTAACTTAATTACATGACCATATATAATTTACCAATTATATACAAATTAGTTTTAAATGAGTATCACTTTATATTAGGAATTGAATAAGAAATCAGTTATTTCTCATCTGTGTTCTCTCTCTCATGCGCTCTTTATCTCTCTCCGTCTCTCTATCTCTCATTCGTTGTTCTTTCCCCAATTTTTCTTCCTCTGGCGTTCTCTACTTTTTATCCTTTCATGTTGTATATATTTTTAATGGAATTTATCAATAGATTTCAATCGTTTTACTAGAGTTTTAACTTAGCAATTTCCTTATGTTGCACAATTGGTGTTCAAATTGAATTTATCAATCAATTAATTTTGAATTTGTTTGACTCTCCATCACTGATAGCCATTAAAAAGCTTTGAAGCTTTGAATTTGAATTTGGATTTTCAAAAACTATTTTTTTTGGATTGGGTGTTGTTGCAGACAATTGGGAATATTGTATGGAGTTTATTGTTTACCTCGAAAATGGTTTTAACAATTATACTTGATTTGTGGTTCTAAGAATATGTGATTTATTTCAATACTAGTAAATAATCAAGAAACGATAAGCGTAAGTGAGGAGAATGTGATAACCAAACCAATGTTGCTAGAGGAACGAGGGCCTCGAGCTTGGTGATTTCAGGGCCTCGAGGCTAGGTTAGTTAAAGTATGAATAATAAATGAAAAACAATAAAGTTGAAGAATAAACTTGAGCACATCAAACGATAAAAGTAAAGTAAAATATTCTATAGCAGTGAATTTCATATATCTTTACAAATGATTGGGGTCCCCTTTATATAGGAGGTGGAAAAAAAATTCTAATATGGTATATTTTTAATTATGACATAGAATACTATTGGTACAACTGTATAACGGTTTAGTACGGAGTTGCACTATTCCTTACAAATCCTATCAGTCATAACCACGTGTCCTTGAGAATTTTTCATTTTTTCTTGATTGTCATCGATTTTGCACTGCCTCGAGGTAAGTCGTGACGGGTCTTCAATATGCTCTCTTGAGGTATGTATTCTGAGACTGGGCTTCGAACTTCACTTTGATACCTTTAAAGCTCGGGCTTGGCATAACAGAGACTTCGAAATCGGAGCCGTATACATTTATATCTCAATTTTGAAGGTGTTTGGTGAAGATTAGACTTAATTTTGGCTGAATTTCAGATTGAAACTCGAAGAAGAAGAAGACATGACATACAATATACTTACGAAATTTGTTGTAAAATTGTATTATAATTGTATGTAAATTATATTATGTTGTAGTTACATATGTTTTTTATTTGAATGTTGTATAGAAATTGAAAAATAGTTGTATAAAATTTGTATTTAGGTTGTCAATGCTATCTTTTTACATAAAGTTTTGACTGGAATTTTAGAGAGGAAGAAGCACACACCACAAACAAAGTAAATACAAATTATATATAAAATACATAGAAAAGACATATTGTATTAAATTTATATGAAAATTGTATTTACGTTGTATGATGTTGTAGTTGCATTTAACTGGGTAAAAATAATATATGAAAGTTGTAGATAAGTTGAAAATAAGTTATATACCATATAATTAGTTGTATGAAATTTATTTTCACTATGTATGTTGTTGTAGATATTTAAATTTGCATTAAATTTATACTAATTTTTTAATTTGTATGTTGGTGTACCATATAATATTCGTTTCTTAGTTAATTTATTAAGGAAAGAAAAGTAGAGGATGAATTCCAAATCGATTCATGTGTACGATTCATATTTGGTTGAGCGGAAAAAACTTGAGTATTGATGGGAACCGAATGATTTTGGTGGAGAAATTTTGAATTTTACATTAAAAGCGTCATCGTCGCACTTCGTAGAAACTGGGTTTTATGTGAGATTTAAATTTTGTATGAGAAATTAACTGGGTAGCATAGATTCTTGTTGAAATACTAATACAGAGTTGAATCCGAAGTTTGGAGGCGATTGAATTTAATTTCAAATATGCTAAAACTTTGAATCTGCTCAATTATACTTTAAGTTGTATGTTGTTGTAGTTACAGGATCGGCAACCTAGGTCTACTTCTCCTAATAAAATTGGACCAATGTGTTGCGACCAAACACAGCCACGTAAGTATACGCGATCGTCAAGTAATAAAGTAGTGAGTAGAGTATCGTCCCACGAAGACTTATGATTAACTTTTGACAGATTCAACTCAATTAACCTATCAATTCAAGAGATTTATCACAAAAGATATAATTAACTAAGTTACTACCTAAAATACCAATTAATGAATTAACTAGGAAATCAACCAACACAAATAGTAATTTCGACTAACAATCAATATGAGAGGATATTTCAGAGTCACGGGCTAGCTAACAATCGTGTTATATTCTTGGCTTCAAATAACTAATTGATTTATCTGGATTGTTGATTGAGAAGGTTGATATTACTCATAAGAATCTGTCGAGTTCTTACTCGCCTATTTAAGTTAACTTAACGCCTATATGTCTGTGGAATTAAGATTAATAAATATGCATTTACAATTCTTGTATTTCAACCAAGCAAGGCAAATAGGTATATGTCTATCCTAATTGCAAATCCGTTCCCTGATGCCCGGGTTCAAGAATATGCTTATTTAATTCTATATGCCATCTAGAATTCCACTTTCGAGTTCAACTCTAGATTCGTAGATAGTATTCCACTGTTAGCTATTCAGTAAAATAATTAAAAACAAAACTAAATAAACAACCCATACCCATATGATAAAATCAACTTCGTCAAATTAATCTTCAAATATAACATTCATGTTTCACCCATGACCCTATAGTAATAGGGTTCTTAGCCACACATGTTCATCCAATCATCAAAAATAATGTTTTCAAACATAAAATCAATGAGTACTAGAAAAGATATGGAAGAATTGATCAAATCCGTGCTCCCAAGCATGTTGCTCTTTTGTTTCTCTCCAAAAGTCACGTTCGCCCCTCAAAATTGAAGTTAGACTTGCTTTTATACGTGTTGGGTAGGTATAGGGTCGAATTAACTGAGTCAGGTCAAATCCTCCAACGCCACAGGTGGCGCCCAAAATCGCAATTTCCCGGTTTTGTGCATTTTCACTCTAATTTTGCGTGTTTCGTCCCCAATTGCTCTCAAATAATTCCTACATATAAAAACATCACAAATAAATATAAATCATCACAATTAACATCTAAAACTCACGAAACAAAAGTAAAATATGAGGCTATATACATGAAAATATATATACTATGAAAAAAGAAGTTGGGCATGAATTACGCTGCAAATTCCGGTTACAACAAGGAAGCTGCTGAGATTTTGAATTGTCATGAGACCATGTTGAACAAAGCTATAAAGACAAGTGGTGAGGAAGGCTTAGCTATAAAGACCATTTTTAAGGGCACAAAGTCATGACATTACTATTTTTAGTTCAAATTTTTAGGTTGGCTGATCTCTAAAGAATGGCTATTTCTGTACTTTCCCCTAGTTTACTACCTAAAGTCTACCCATATATGGAAACAAAGAATATTATCATTTTAAGCTTGCTTTAGAAACTTTTTACATTTGATAGCCTTAAAAATGTCTGAAATTTATTTATAACATACAGATTATATATATCAACAAAAAAAGAATATAGATTTTTTCTAAGTGTGGCTATACATTGTCATATTTTCAAATAAATTGTTAAATTTAGAAGTCCAAGCCCATCAAATTGAAAAGTGAAAGTAGAGGGCCCAAAGGCCCACAAGAAGCAAAGTGAAGTTAAAAGAAGAGTTCAGAGTTGGCCACTGGAGCTAAACCAGCATCAAACATGAGTAGAGAAGAAGAAGAAGAAGATATAGTGTGTTTAGACGAATCTTTCTTCATTAATGATAAGTGGGTATCTCTTTTTTTTTCTTTTTTTTGTACAATTAGGTTTATGCTTTGTGTATACTGAAAATGAGTTCACTTTCACTATTTTTTGCAGCTACCAAATTACAGATTTTACATTTGGGTCTCATGTTCTTCATCTTTACTGCCTCCAATCTGCTTCAAGTTAGTTAACCTATTTTACTTTCTGTAGTTTCTTGAAAACAATAATTGGTGTTTTTTTTTTCTTTCTTCTTTCTAAATAACGATTTAACAATGATTCTTGCAGAGTTGGAATAAAAAATTTAGAGGTTCTTTAATACAATGTTTACTGAAATAAAGGGTTCTTTGATCAGGTGCCGATGGGGTGTTGTGTTGTCGGGTTGATTTGAACTCAGTACTTTAGATGTGGAGCATAAGTTTATATGAAAAAATACACTAAAATTGCAACAAATAGTAGGTCGTATGAACTCATAGTTTTAAAAATACTGCGGGTTCAATACCAAGAACCTTTAAAAGTTGAACCCATAGAACTTGAATCCTGGATCCACCTGTCTTTAATGCAATGTCTACTAGACCAGTCATTATTGGGTCATTTCTGGCAAAATTGTTTGTTGGACAACAAAAACCATCCTCATTCTTCTCTCTTTACATGGACTACTGAACATTTTCCAACATAGTTAAGCCATATGAGATCTTAGAATGGAGAAAAATGGAGGCAAACAGTAATGTTTGGTAGGTTAGGAAGCTTGTGCTGGCATAGAAGGGGAAGAAGGGATTAAGGAAAATGCTTATTCTATTGTATCATACAGAATGATCAGGTTGATTTATTACACATGCTCAAAGAAATGTTTTTCTATCATAGATAGGGGTTGCGTCTACGTTGGGGTTCTTTACTTATCTAAAGCAGTGTTATAAGGACTAACGATACTACTTTCATGAAGTACAACATAATAAGCATAGTTTTGGAGAGGCTTTATTACGAGCAATCGATGGGCTCATTAAATTAAAAAACTTGAGAAATAAAAAAATGAGGTGGGGTTGGGGTTTATCCTAAGAAGATTAAGATTCACCAGATATAAACCTGTCTGAATATACCAACAACAATGTGTAGTTGATGAATACAGTAGCTCTCTCTCGTCAGTCGTCCCATTACTTGTAGAATTTTACGTAACAGTAGCACTGCAGAACCAAATTCCATTTTGATATGCTTACCTTTTATTCCTCGGATAATTTTTTTATGTTCGAGAGTCTATCGGAAACAGCCTCTCTACTCATCCGGAGTAGAGGTAAGGTCTGCGTACACACTACCTTCCTCAGATCCCACTTGTGGGATTTTACTGGGTTGTTGTTGTTGTTGGTGGATAATATTTTATGTCCGCATGCTTGTATTAGTATTACCCATTATAATAACTGTGGGCTGACTATTTGCGGAACAGCTGATTTTGATTTAACAGGACAGTTGGTGTGGCCCGGGGCGGAGCTGTTGAATGATTATCTTACAAAGAATGCTAACATGCTCCAAGGATGTTCTGTCATCGAACTAGGCTCTGGTGTTGGTTAGCATCATAACCGAAACTCCAATGAATATGATTGTATTTTCTTTATCCAGGTTTATGTGTCTTTTTCTTTTTGGCCATCAATATTAAGATAAACATTAAAGTTTGATTGATTAAACTTAAAAGGAATTGGGTCTGAAATTAGAGTTGGAGTTTGTTTTTTTGAAGAGTAAGAGTTTATTTTTCTGAAGAGGGGAGCTTTTTCATATAACTTAAAGGCCACTTTTGACGGAAAACATGAATTTAAGTTCCTAAACTATTCACAACCTAAGTCCTTAACTGCTAATAACATCATATACTTCCTCCCCCAAGGCAAAAGAAGGACCATGTCTTTGCACTTCTTTTTATTTTACTTTCCATATCATTTCTCCATCTTTATTTTACTTAAGATTAAATTAGTTGTTTGCATCGTATATACAGGTATAACAGGAGTACTCTGCAGTCGATTCTGTCGTGAAGTAATGATGACAGACCATAATGAGGAAGTTCTCAAGGCAAGGTTGAGCGATTGAATTTTGCCGCAGGAGTGTGTTGCAAGTTCACCCTCTAATCTTTTTTATCTCATTCCAGATTCTGAATAAAAACATAAAACTGCAGGAATCTTCAGACGATTCTATATGTTGTGCAGGTTTGTGAATGATTGAGGACTGTAATTGTCATTTTATAAGGTCATGTCATCATTTAACCTTTGTCTTCAGTGCAGAATTAAAAGCTGAGAAGCTGGAATGGGGCAACTCCGATCAGCTGAATCACATATTACAGCAGCGCCCAGAAGGATTCGATTTAGTTCTCGGAGCTGACATTTATATCCTACTTGATTTATGTCCTAATGCTTTAATTGGTACTAATGTTAAATCAACTGATCTGCATTTGAAACTCACTAGCAACTAGATTGTCTTAACTGAATAATGATTGAATTGTAAACTTAATTTTTCTTCATTTAGATGATATTGTAGTCGAGAAAGAATAGAGTGTATCCCTTGACAAGTTTTAAGTTTTCAGCAGGCAAATGTTCCTTTGCTTTTTGATACTGTTGAACAGCTATTCAGAGGTCGTGATCAGAGCAAATGCAAATTTATTTTGGGCTATGTTTCTCGAGCAAAAGTGTAAGTGCCTCTCGTTGTCTTGGTTATTGTGATCATGGCTATAGAACAGCTGCAAGATCTTGGTGGAGGGCTTAGCTAATATACGTAAAATTCATTTAAAAATAATCTTCAAGAAATTATTGTGATAGTGAAACGCTGCATGTTTCACTTAAAGACTTGCTTTGTTTACGAAGATTACATACTAGTATATACCCCGTCTTATTCAACATAATTTCAACTAACATCTTGTGAAAGAAAATGAAAAAAAAGCCTGTTGACATGTTTTTAGCGACTTCACTCATTTTCGTTCTTGATGCATTATTGGTCTTAGTGTGCCTAACCAATCATACTATATGCAGCATGGATGCTATGGTCATCAATGAAGCAATTCGGCATGGTCTGCAGATAAACGAAGTTTCTGGGACTCGACGTAATATCAAGAATCACGAAGGAGTTATATTTGAGATTACGATTAATCATTAGAGTTCTTTAGCACCAGTTGAATGAGAAAGTACACAGTTCCAAGGAGCACAGAAAAGCTATTACTCGAATGACTAAAAACAAGACAAAAAGGCTCTAATTGCCACCAAAACCTGGTTTTTCAAGTGTAATTTTGACATTCCAGGAAACAGAAAGTTATATTAAGCCCTCAAGTAATCTTGTAATGTCTATCATTTTTTTCTCCAAAATTATCTTAATCTTCTGGTGCAATATCTATATTATGCAGATGATAGTGTGCTAGTTTTAGCTCTCCTTTTGATCCTTCCAAATTCTGTAGTAGAATAGAAGTCACATTTGCTATTTTGAGCTTTTGTTTGGTATTACTGTGAGATGTTTGTGCGGATACTTTTATCTCTGCACCTTCAACCAGCTAGTCTTTGGCCTAAGGCAACTATTGCATGGCTCAATACTTTACATCTGTTAGATATAGAAGCATCTTTATTGATCCCTTCACTCTTAATGTCAAATTGCAGTCTAGGTAACATGTTCTATCCTTGTGGTGACTCCGTTTCCATTTTCTAAAGGCACTCCTAGAGTTTGGGACTTATTTTGTTTGGCTCATTAAAACAAAGGGAGCCTCGGTATAACCGGTAAAGTTGTTGTCATGTGACCAGGAGATCACAGGTTCGAGTCGTGGAAACAATCTCTTGCAGAATTGTAGGATAAGATTGTGTACGATAAACCTTTGTAGTTCGGCCCTTCTCCGGACTCCGCTATACACCAGGCTACCCTTTTTATTAAAACAATCGCCGACGTCTTCCTTGTGGCGACTCCTCTTCCCTTTTCTGAAGGCACTCTTCTGATTCTGATTCGAAAGAGACCTTAGGCTTATTTATTTGAAACTACTTTTAAGTGTTTGAAAAGAGGTTATACAGGTGGTTTTAGCTTAAAAAAATGTTGGAAAAAATACAAAGCTCATAAAACTTGACTCAAGATTCAGCAGTGAAAATCTTGATCTATCTCTTGAATTGATTGATCATGTCACATTTTTTGTTGTACAAGAAGCTTTACAATCAAGGAAAAAGCTAATATACAATTGAAAGGATGTTAGTTTCCACTGTTCAAGATCGAGATTTCTCCTGCATCTTTGCTCGGGCGAAAAATACTCCAGCCAAGAGGCCTGCAAAATGTAATATTGTTCTTAGCTAAATGAAGCACATCTTTGATTTAGAAAGGTACAGAAGCGAACCCAAAATTTGAAGTTTATGGGTTCCTGTCACAATCTCAAATTAATATACCATAATAACTGGGTTCACAATTATATATTTATACATATTTAGTAAATTTTTAATAAAAAAACAGGGTCTACGCAAAAGTTACTGGGTTCCCGAAAACCCATACACTATACTCTAGATACGCCCCTGGAAAGGTAGTAGGGTAAAGTAGTGCCAGAAACACCTTCAACCAAGTAGTGTCAGCAGCGCGCGCACACACATAGTATTTTTCTAAAATAATGTGTAATCCGAAAAGCTTAAAAATCATGCAAAGTAAACATCAATTTGAGATAGGACGTTAAGTCCTAGAATTATGACAATAAATCGACATTTGCTTAAAATTTTAAGTACACTGCTGGAGTAAAGAGAAAGAGTAAACACTCACCAAAGAATATACTGGCAGAGTTCTCCAGACTTGTTGGGACATGGAAGAGGAAAATACCAGCAATAGAGAGTGGTATTTTATTTAGTGATCCCACTAGACTGCAGAATCCGAAATCAAATAAAAATCGAATAGGGAAAGATTTAATGTCAAATAAATCAAAGAAAAATCAAATAGCGCAGTCATTTGAAAAGAACCATACCTGTAAGTGGTGGCACTTGTTTGGTGAAGAAACCACATAGATGTGAAGCTAATTGCTAAACCCAAAAATCCACTAAAGGTTGTTACCAACCAGAATGTTGGCAATTGTAATAGCGGTCTGCACAAAAGAACATGTCGCAAAATTTTCAATGTGCAGTATAACAGTATTCGCCTCAGTACGTAGCAATATGTATTAGAAACTATCCTAGGTTTAAACAATAGGTACAAAGCATGTACAAACATGTAAATGTGTGTGCCTCAGAGAATGGTCGCTACTTATATATGAGATAAATCAAAAAAATAATTGAGGAAGAAACCAAAACTCACGTTCTAGAAAGGTAGTCCATCTCGTTGAATACTAATATAAGAAAAATGCCTAAAGGCAGTGAAAGCGTGTTATTTAGCAGAACCATTGAGAATTCATCGAGGTTCCCAGATTTAGTCACTTGCTTGGCGGTGTCCATGACCCTGCGTAGAGTCAACTTCACCAGAAGATCAAAACATTAATTTTAAAGTTAAGTATTAGTCGGAAATAATTCAACAAAGTAAGAAGATAAACAAAAAATTTTAAAATTTTCAAGTGATTAATTAGAACATCAAATTAAATGTAACCTCAAGAAACAAGACTGAGATAAGACGCACACAAATCAAGGAAAAATTGCTGCCTGTTCACATTACTGATGGCAAACAGAATTGGAGGTGTTATCAAGAAACCAATGCCGAGTCAAGTTCTGGACGTTTTGAGCTCCGACTTCTAGCTTACAGGAATATGGAACAAGCCTCAAAGCGAATACAAGCTGACTTGGCTTGAATTTAGCAAAGCTCGAGTTCGAGATCCAATTCGATCTCAAGTTATATATTTACTAAACCACAATATATTTTCAACTAAATGAGTTTTTATAAATCAAAGGTGGATCTAGGATGTTAAGTTTATGGGTTAGGGTTTGAGCCAAAGCTACTGGGTTCTGCCGAACCCGTAACTTCTATTGTGGATCTGTCCCTGGTTTGTAAGAATTAAATAGGGAAACATTAAATCTCTACCTGGATAGCAACATTATGAATACCATGATTAACATTACAAGATCAAAACGGTATTATCATTTTAGTTTCACAGTGAGAGCGCATAAAGAGGTATATGGCAATTCAGTTACTGTCTAAGACACATTCGGAGTTAAAAGTTTACAAGGGGATATGTTCCCATCACATCTCTTCGTCTTCGATAGGAAATATCAGTGTGTAATCCAAAATATTGCAGCTCTACTTCATAAGAAGCTTAAGTTGTTATAAAGGACATCCAGTACAGCGATGTTCTATTCATTTATGTCTTCACATGTGGGCATCATTCTTTTTATAGGCGAAGCACAGTTATTGAGCCCATACATATTTGATCATAAAGGGAACACAAGAAGAAAAAGATGTACTTACAGAATATGATGCTGTCAAGAAACAATTAATAATCTGCCATGTATAACCAATGGCATGAAAAGAAAGATCGGTAATTCCTCCAGAAATTGCTGAAATAATCTGCACAACACAACTGAAGAGTTACATCTCTAAAGCTTTCATCTCACAAGTACATCATATTTCGAAATTTTCAGTATATGCATCTCTAGTGAAATCACATTAAGGCTGACAGTTTAGGGTTGAAGACGGACATTCCAAATACTATTGAGCTTGATCTGATACTCCTGAAAACTACTGATAGCACTATACCAGGAAGAACCACTGGTACCAGAAGTCATGCTCGGAAAAAAAAGGCACACAATTCATTATAGTAAGTTCCATTTGTTCTCAATATACCATATACCACTTAGTCCCGCCATGAGATTCATTCTATTAGCTCTAGGCATCACTTAATATGCCTTTGACTGAGGAATACTGTTAGTGCCTACTAAAAACTCTGTCGCTATAAAAACTCTTACTGTGACAAGAAAGGGAAAAAAGAACTTAATGCAAGTACTGGATATACAAAAGCATTGTGACATCCTAAAAAAATTGCTTAATAGAGTAGCATTTGGTTGGCTGGTAACTCTTCGTATTTACATACTTCACTGGAACTTTATGATGCGCTTAACACATGAATCAGTAATGGGTATGATGCAGATTTTTAAAAAAGATTAGTTGACATAAGAGGAAAAACTAACACGAAACAACAGCAGAGTTCCTCTTATGTGCAAGTGACAAGAAGAAAATGTAAAGCCTAGAGTAATAACTGATTTTGATCAACCGCAAACAAATTGGTGCATGCTATCTTGCTAACTTACACACAGCCAACATACCAGGGCAGGATAGTAGCTATGATACTACTGAAGCAAGAATTCTGTTTAAGCTAATATCATACCATCAGGAAAAGAGCAGTCCAAACTCTGTTATCGTGGGTTTTGTTGAATAAATACATCTCACCAACAGCAGTTATCACATTAGTGACGTTCTTCAGGACAGTGACCATAGCAACATTGATGTACTTTAGACTGCAGGAAATAAGACAATTATAAGTAAGGTATTCAGCCAAGATTCATAGAATCACAACTTTAATTGGTAAACACTAAAGCAGCTTGTAATGCTAAAGCATCTTTTCATGCTGCACAGCATAATATGGATATAATAAGCTAGAGTACTGAAATTGGTGATGAAAATGGAGGAGCAGAAGAACATAAATAGCTGCAATTGAAACCCCCCACCCCACCCCACCCCCTTTCTTTTTTTAATCTTTTTTACAGAATGTTTTTAGCCTTTTCTGCTTTTTGACATGCCGTATAATGACAATTTGAGTGTTCATGACCTACACATCTTAAGCATCTTTTATTTCATCTAAGGAGAAATTGACATACATAAGAGATCAAATTAAAGATACATGAATTCGAAATCCTCCAAACACACTGTGTGTGTGTGTGGGGGGGGGGGGGGGGGGGGGGGGGGGGGAAGCTATTGGAAAACTCAAACACGTGATACAGCTGCATAAGATACCGAGTCTTGCGTGAAGCTACTAGAATTATCATAAGACCTTCTAAGATATCTTGCATTGTAGTTGGAAAACAATGAATTCCCAGGAAATATAATCTTGCATAAAAGTCCAGCTAACTCGATCACACCGACAAACTGTTCGCACAGAACTGTGCATCATAGATGTGGTTCCAACATAATAGGGCTCAACGAATGACTTGTGCAACCAGCAGCAAATAAAACAATAGGCAGTTAAAAATAATGAAATGCATGGTAGGACAAATGTGACGTGGGAGTATCTACTACCTGAACATACTTGTTATAAGCATCCCAACAAATATAACATTAACAGGCAACCAGACTTTGACTAGCCTCCAAGTGAGTGGTTCTGTAGAAATTATCCCAAAAAGTCTCAAGGTAGAAACCACCACCACCGAGACAAAATTCTGCATAAAAAATCAAAGATTATCTGTCACTACCCAACCTGTATACCTCGATAGCTCAAAAATGTAACAAAGCTTGGGAAGTACCTGATAGAGCATCAATGAAATCCCTGCATTAAAGTCATAGCTGGAGAGTACATACTTGTTCACTAATATCATGCTACAGGATGAAATACAATAAGCGACTCCGGATAGCAAGGCCTTATTGTGTACGGTGACAACTTTATTGCTGCGTCCTGACTTCTCTGTATCTTTCTCCAACATCCCATTTTCCAAATCTTCATCATTTTTATTTACAGCTTTCATGGAAAAGGATCTGAAGACAATTTAAAAACTGTAACATCAATTACAGTGTATTTAAAATTATTCTTATCAAAATTAGTAGCATGGCCATGAAAAAGAAACAAACCAAGGCAACAGCTTAATAGAGTCCCTAATATTGCAAAATGGAAAATAATGTTAAGGAGAAAACATAGCCATCATCCAGCTGTAATTCAGAGACGCAACATATAATTAGCACATCAATGAAGGGAGTGCTTAAGAATCTGCAAATTAGATGAGAGCTAAAAACAACACGAAATTATTTTTTCCTATTACCCTCTTTCCACCAAAAGAAAAAAGAGTGCAAAGAGAGATGATTGAATTCTCATAGCCTCTTTAATCCCTGCAAAAGTATTCTATTTCTCACTGGCCATGAAGTAGCAGACCAAAATGGCTTTCACAAGGCAAAATATGTAATAAAAAATCACGTTATGAACCACAAAAGAACACACTGCAATGCGTCATTATGCAGAAACACATATAAGACCCATTGTGGTTCGACCCTTCCCCCGAGCCGGCACAGAGAGGGAGTTTAGTGCATGGGGCTGCCCTTAAGATATTAGGAAATATATCGGTGATATTGTCCGCTCCTGTGGCCAGTATTTCATAAACACAATGCAATATGATTACTTGTATCCAAAGTAGAAACACGGTGTTTCTAGCAACCACTACAAGGAAGAAAGAAAAGATGCACGGTGTTCGCAAGGTAAGCGCTATGTACAAGGATTATAGTCTTGAAGCCTATGCATATCACCATATCAAAAATATAAATCCTCATATAATAGATATGTTCTCAGTTGTAAAACTGGGTGAATCTCCAAGAGACCTAGAGAAAAGTAGCAGCTGTCGTATCTATTAAATTGCCACCATGTTGAAATGAAATGCATTAGCAGTATTAGCAAGTCCACCAACAAGAAACAATCATATCAACAGGGATTAATAATAAGCTCCACCAACAAGAAATGAACCAATGTAAGTGATGGTAATGAAAGACAACTAAAATATAATGGCATCAATTAAGTGCACCTGTTAACTACTTCTCTTCTGAAAGAACTGGAGATGTGATCCAACAAAATTGGTTGATGATCTAATAAGTTTCTTTCCCCGCCTTGGCTACTGTTATTACTATCCTCTATAAGACTCCTTTCCAAAAGTGGATCAGGAGAATCCAGAGAGGCAGCTACGGATAAACCTCTTCAATTAGAAAAAAAATGATTTAAGGCTATAAGCATCAATAAAGTGTCAAATAGAGCTGCAACTTAGACACCAACCATAAGAAGTCATCATACAAGAAGCGTATAACATTGGATTCCAGAAATGTAGAGCATGAACATCATAATGCAGCTTAAAGTCAAACTCAGAAATATTTAACATAAAGGAAACAAAGATTGAAACTTCCCTTGTTTGTGACATTTATTATGCAGAACCTAAGGTGCACTGATCCAGCCAATAACGTTCATCAACATCAGCCAAAACAATTAAAGGAGGCCCATGCTAGACTTTGAAAAGTGAAATGGTTAACTTAGCCCCACCATTTGTAGCATTTCAGCTTACTAACCTCATAAAGATTAAAGTATATCCCTATCTAATTTCTATCCATTCTCGAAGAGACTTTACATTACCAAGCAGCGATGCAGGCGGAAAAAAACTAAAAAATCTGAGCTTCAATCTTCATTGCAACCCAAACTCTATCAGCCAACTTATTAAGAAAAATGAAGCAAAAATCTTCTTTCGACATATTTCCTGCTTCATAAATTAAACTAAAACTAAAAACTTACTAAATGTTTTCTCAATAACCAGTTAACAGTACCTTATCTTCATCATTCAAACAAGTAAAACTATACTCCCTCTACCCCTCCCCTCCTCCTGCCCCTCCCCCTCCCCCTCCCCCCTTCTTTTTATGACAGCTCAATATGATACAACACAGACAGTATACAGCAGACAAACAATCACACATTGGCAGTTCCTTTTCCTTCTCAAAATTTATCCTTTTTCTTTTCATTGTTTCAAAAAGCCTTGAAACTGATATGATGTATCGATCAGCTCAAATATACAGCTAGACCAAGAAAGCAGCAAAGGCTGAAATTTAATTATTTGGAAAAATAAATATATAAACAGAGGCAGAAAGATACAAACTTTATTGCAAAATTTGTTACACCCAAATGATAAGAGAAAACAAGAACAAAGGTCTCTCCATTTACCAATCAAGAACTCAAAAAAAGACCACAAAGTTTAAATCTTTAGATAAATAAAATAAAATAAAACTGACCCATTATGATATATTTGATCACACAGAGATGTAAGAATCACCAAATTACCTTGAATTCATTCAACCAAACGGTTTGTCAACTCCTCAATTTATATGAAAAAAGAACAACAAAAAAATACAATTTAAAATAATAAAAAGAAATACAACAAGTAATTCTTTATTTGGTATATTATGTGGAAAGAAGAGATGTACGGAGAGTTCTAGCTAATATTTTTCTATTTTTGTTTGAATTATAAAAGGGCACTAAAATTTTGGCTGAGTGTGGAATTAGACTTTTAGGGAAGTGTCACTTCTTCTAGTTCAGTTGGTAAACGATGTCGTTTTATATAAGGCCATTTTTATTTAGGTATTATACCAATACCAGAGAGTGAATAGTGGGTTTGGCAAGAAAGCATGTTTTGATACAACAGTCAAAGACTCCAAAGTTGGAAAGTCAAATCTTTTCAAAATCCCCCTTTTTTTCTTTTTTTTTGTTTCCCGTTCGATGTCGGTACACACATGAGGGCCCGACTAAATTCGGATTCACGCCGGAAAGTCCCACACTGGGGGTAAAGCGCTCCCTAACAAAGGCGACTCCATAGTCAAGAACTCGAACTCGAAATCTCTGATTAATGATGAATGAGTTTTACCACTCTACCACAACCCTCGTTGCTAAAATCCCAACTTGATTTAGACGGTGATGATCGTGCGAGCTTGACTATTTGATGAGACAGTATAGTACAATATAAATACATAAGTAAGAAAGTTGGGTAAATATTCATCACAAAATAAATGGACTTACATTAAAGTTGATGGATGAAATTCTAATATGATTTCTATGTATCTTTAAAACTACAAAAAAAAAAAAAAAAAATTAGCTACAAACTTCGTCGTTAAATCACTTATTGTTAATAAAAAGATTTTGTAATCTGTCACCAAATAGATTTAGCAAATAATGTTTTCATTTAGCTAAAGAACTTGTCCGGCGCTAATTCCTGTTTTTTAAAGTAGTGTCACTATTCAAATTTAATCATTTCCTTTGGAGACATAATGCTTTTTTGTGGAAATTGAAGAAGGAAAGAAGAGGAATTGCAAGCATAATGCAAAGTATAACATATCTTTGTTTTAAATTATTAATATAAAAATAGATCGAGCCAAAAATAATTGGTGCACTGGCAATATTATTTTATTGCAAGAATATCTAGTGCGAATGCAACTTCTAGTGAGGGATGCCATTTGATACTAGTAGCTTCATAGAAAAAAAATCATTTTATTTATGGAAATAACATTTTTTAAGCCAAAATATGTATTTATATGCACTAACATCAATCTCATACTTAAATTATTTAAAAATTAAATAATAGTAATACAATGATGATATTGTAGACGAAGATTCTCAGCCTATTCAATCAGAAAAGATATTATTTGATAAAGATATAGAAAATGCAGAAGATTTCGTCCACCAAATAAAAGAATTAGAAAGACACAGACTATAATCAACAGTCAACCATACTTCTGATGGCATTAGTGCTAATAAATTACTAGGAGCAATTGATTATGCTGAGGATGAATTTTTACAAAAACTCCAGTATTTTACTACTCAGAAATTTTTAATAAAAATAACTCTTTTAATTGATTATAATTTTAAAAGAGAGTTTACTGTCTTGTTTGATAGTGGAGCAGATTTAAATTGTATAAAAGAAGGAGTAATACCTTCTAAGTATTTTTATAAAACTACTCACCGTTTAAAAAATGCTAATGATGGGCAAATGGGTATTTCTTACAAATTACCTAAGGCTTATATATGCCAAGATGATGTTTGTATCTCGGAAAGCTTTGTTTTAGTAAAAGACATAGCTCAGGACATTATTTTAGGCGTCCCATTTTTTCATAAAATTATTCCTTTTACCAATTGGGATACAAAAAGTTTTACTGGAACTTTTAATGGAAAAGGAATTACTTTTGAGTTTATAACTCAACCAATTCAAAGATATTTGAATGAAATTATTTCTAATAATATTTCTTCAAAAATTAGACAAATTGATTTTCTAAAAAATGAAATTTGTTCTGTTACGATTAGCCAGGATTTAAAGAATCCTAAGCTGATAGAGAAAATTAGTTCTCTCAGAAATCAGTTTTCTATTCACATTTGTGGGGACCATCCCAATCAATTTTGGAAAAGAAATAAACATATTATAATTCTTCCTTACGAAGAAGACTTTTCTGAGGAAAATATTCCTACAAAGGCTCGCCCTTGCCAAATGAACTCTGAATACCTAGAGTTATGTAAAAAGAAAATTGATTCCTTACAATAAAAGGGTTTAATAAACATGCCGAAAAGGAAATTGTTGTAAGGGTTTAATTCCTTACAACAAAAGGGTTTATTAAAACTTCTAGTCTAAATGGTCTTGTACTGCTTTTTATGTTAATAAACATGTTGAACAGGAATGAGGAGTTTCTAGATTAGTTATTAATTATAAACCCCTTAATAAAGTTTTAAAATGGATTAGATATCCAATTCCTAATAAAGAAGATTTATTAGATAGACTTCACGGTGCCATTATATTTTTCAAATTTGATTTAAAATCAGGATATTGGCAAATCCAGAAATATGAAAATGATAGATATAAAGCGGCTTTTAATGTTCCAATTGGCCAATATGAATGGAATGTTATGCCTTTTAGTTTGAAAGATGTCCCGTCTAAATTTCAGAAAATTATGAATGATATTTTCATACCATATACTGATTTCATTATTGTCTACATAAATGATATTTTAGTATTTTCAAAGACTATTGAAAATCATTTCAAACATTTGGATATTTTCAAAAAGATTATTATCCAAAATGGTTTAGTGATATCCAAACTAAAGATGTTTATTTTTCAAAATAATACCAGATTTCTTGGTCATAACATAGAAAATGGTAGAATTATTCCCATCAATAGGAGCATTGAATTTGCTTCTAAATTTTCTGATATCATTACTCATAAAACCCAGCTTCAAAGATTTTTAGGAAGCTTAAATTACATCTCTTATTTTATAAAAGATTTAGCAAAAGATACTGCTCTTCTTTATAATAGACTAAAGAAGAACCCAGGAGCATGGACTGATAATCATACAGAATCAGTCAAAAGAATTAAACAAAAGGTTCATAACCTTCCTTGTTTAACTCTTGCAAACCCTACTTGGGACAAGGTTGTTGAAACGGATGCCTCTGATATTATATACGGTGGAATACTCAAACAGTGTTCCCCAAATGATAAACAAGAATATCTTACAATTCTACTCAGGGAAATGGAATGATTCCCAGAAAAATTATGCTACTGTGGCTAAGAAAATCCTTGTTATAGTAAAATTTGTTATGAAGTTTCAAACTGATTTACACGGTCAAATTTTTTTAATAAAAACTGATTGCCAAGCTGCAAAGTTTATCTAGATTTCAAACATTATGTTTCAAAACAGATGTTTGCAAGGTGGAAAGCTTTATTAGCCCCTTTTGATTTTGTAATCATATATAAAAAAGGGTCAGAAAATACTCTTCCTGATTTTCTTATTAGAGAATTTTTAAACTCATAAGTTCTTTGTCGAATTATTTCAGACTATGAGGCCTACATACAGACCCCCTCATAATCGAGGAAAAACAAGGACACATTCTTATGGAAGAGGGAATAATATTCTCGCCCAAATGGGGATCAACAGCTAATAGCTGCTAACATCACGCGAGGTAATACAGATCATCCTTTATATAAGGAGTTCATGAATTTTATAAAATTCAAAAATGAAGAAGGTACATCATCAAATGTACCAACATACTCCTCAGTGATATCAGAGGATAGCCATGAAAACCTTGAGGTTTATAACCAAAAGGAAGAAAAAGAGTTAATAATTCTTTTAGAACAATCCGACCTTAAATGGAAGGATAACCCATGACAACTAACAACCCGATATTTCGATATTGTATCATATGCTACACCTGCATACAAATACAGAATGCATTATGAGATAATACTCTCAACAACAGGATCAGCTGAAATTCAACACTTTTATCCTGCTAATACAAGAAAAACTTATAGTTTTTCAAAAATAATCATTAAAAGGGTAATACCCTCTGATGAATGGGGAATCAGTACCTTGAAATATCGAGAATATACTCATCCAGACCAAAAGGTCGCAGTCAAATATAACTACTGGGATTACGTAGAAAGTTTTAATAAAACTTTTCTCTATGAAAATCCTAATAGGAAACACTCTTGGCTTATTAAAATTTGTTCTAATATGACGAGTCAACAGATCCCAAATTGGTTCTGTAAATGGTGGAAATTATATGGTCCATCATTAGAAATTCTTCCTCCAAATTTTAAAAAATTATATACTTAATGGGTAGATATATCTCCCAAAGTTATTTCATTACAAAAAGATAATATCTTTTACGATGGCATAGTAGCCATGTATTTATTTATCGAATTTTCAATCCCATGAATCATGAAATGGAATGTTCAAATTGGTTATACCAATGATGGAATTCCATATCTCTAAAGGATCTTTTATAATAAATTCTGGAGTAAGTTACTCCAAGCAGATCAGCATGGAAAAATCTATGGTGATGACTTTATCCAACAAATTCAGACACAAATTGACATATATGTCAAGCAAGAGGTAAATGTTGCAGTGGCAGAATCAAGTCCATTTCAACAAGTTACCAAGAAGCTCCAAATGAAGAAAGGAGCAATTTTCAAAAAAGAAATTCTTGCTCCATACTTCGAAGAGATAAAGGACTTAGCAAGAAATTTTGGAGCACAAATTAGCGATGATATATCAATGGCTTCCATCAGCAATACTTCTGATGAAGAAATCTCCATAGCAGGTGAAGCTCAACCACAATACAGTGTAGAAGCCAATCTTGAAGAAATTGAAGAATTCCTCAAGAAAATGAAAAAGGTGCAGAAGAATCTTCTGCGAGAAAGGACAACGAAGGAAAAGACAAGCTTTAATAAAGCAAGCGGACCCTCCCATTATTAAATAGAAGGCCTCATACATCAATTATCGAGGTAATAAAAATAAGTTTTAATAAAGCAAGTGGACCCCTCCATTATAAAAGAATCTACTTTAATAAAAGTTGTTTGTCCGTTTTTCTTTTAACTTTTAGTTTTGTCGACCCCATGTTGTAATTATTTTGTCGACCATTAGTTTTGTTTTCTTTAGCTATGATCCATTATATAAGGATCAAGAATTCACTAGAGAAGGCAGGCATTAGCCAAGCCACCATAAATCATAAACTATTCCTTCTCTCTCTAGAAATATTGTAAATAATTCCTCTTTGTAAATTTTTCATTATTAATAATACTCAGAAAACGATATGTTGGATCAACATTTTGAGGGTCTCAGGTATACTTTTCTCTTTCTTTCTGTTATTTAGCTTGAATGATAGGCTAAGAACTTTTGTGTTAATCTTAGTAACCATAGGCTATGTACATACATGATTTGCTATTAAATTATGCTGTATTATCCCAATGAGCTGATGGTTGGAACTATATAGCTACAGGCAGTTACAGGTCCTTTACTAATAAACCTTGGTTAGGCTCCAACCTAACCGGTGGTCTTCGAGCCCGTGTTAACTAAGGTAGGTGTTGAAAGGGTGTAAGGGGGACCGTGGTTTAAGGTCTACTGTTGGAACTGTAGCTAGACAGAGTTGGTGTTCCGGTAATTCATTCCAAAGGCTTAATTGGAAGCGATCCAGTTTACATTTGCAGTTTACATTTGGTATCAGAGTCATGTTTGTATTTTAGTACTAGGTGCTAAGTTTAACACTCTTCTTTTAATGAATATCATTAGGAAGAAGACTACTGTTAAAAACAGTAGAAAAAAATAATATGAATTGCCTCAGCAATTAGATCTACTTAATAAGTGAACTATACCTTTAGTCAAACCTAAGGTAATATACCAATTAGGTACCTTTGAAAAAATTGGTTTAAAACAAATAGTTAAAACTACTGAAGAGACTATCGCTCTAGATAGTGACCATGCTACCTTCAGGTTATTATCTGAAAATGATTTAGCCCTTTATAGGGACTCACATAGATTTATATATATAGGCTTAATACAAGTCGCCTTTAAGCCACTTACTTTAAGAGGCTTACCTGAAAGCTTCATTGCAGCTCTCAGAGATGGCAGAAATCAAAACTGGAAAAAGTCGCTTATAGGGACTGTGCAAACCAGTTTGGCTTATGGCCCTGTTTATTTCAATGCTTATCCTAATTTATAGATTTCTCTTACTATGAGAATTCTTTAAATGCTTTAATACTTAGCATGATTATTTGCACGGTACATAAGTTATATGCATCTGTTATAGGATTTATTTCAAACCGTTATATACTTTGAATCCTATGTGCAAAATTATGGATTTCAAAAATAAAACTATTCTTATAGAAACCAACTTTGGGAAATCCAAAGTAACTACCAGAAGACTTATCAAATGGGATGAAATTGATTTTCCTAAAGAATGGGTCATAGAGGAAGCAGTTGCACCTCAGAATACTGGTAATACTGAGGTTACAGAAATAGAACAAACCTCAGATGGTACTATTAAAATCAGGTTCAATGAACCCATTCAAACTGATAATATCAGTTTGTCATCTAGATTAACTAGATCAAACTCTTCTTATATTTCTCCAATTGATTATGTGGTGGACTTTCCTTCAAGAGCTTCCACATCTAAGATTAGAGAAAATAATAGGGTTAATAATAATATTAGTATTAGCAGTGATAATATTGTCAAGATTGATCCAGATCTTGAACCTACTGCATCCGAAATAGATTTTTCAAATGGTGTTAATAATGATTGAAAACCAATAGATTTTAGTCCGGGCTCACCGGCAAGAAAAATGATTTTAGAAGAATTTTTAAAACCATGATCGGTTGTTTTCAGAAAATGGTTCTTTGAAAATTTTAATGATGAATTAATCCAATTCTTCATACATGGTTTTTATAATGACATAAGCAAGAAAAATAGGATTATTGCTTTTGTTCCTTGGTTTATGTCTAAACATGTCTACAATTATATTTCTGTATTAGAAAGAGATTATACTCTCACTAGTGGAAAAACAACCAAATCTGCTTTCCCACCACAACATTCTTTTCAAATAGGAGAAAAAGATAAAATAGTTTATTTTACTGCTTTTTCAAAATTATTTGAAGATGAGGTAGCTACTATTACAATTAAAAATGTGAATACTATGCTCACGCAGAATAATTAGACTAATATGTATGTTAGTATTATGGGCGAACAGATTATTACAATTCAAGAAAAATTGGACAAGCTCATAACTGAGGTCCAAAAAATTCAATAGAAGGATACTAAAGGTAAAGAATAAATTGCTACTACAAGTATCTAACCTCCACCAGAGGTTAAAGACTTTAAATTAAAAAGTCTTGATGACATTGAAGAGCTTCTCAATAAGAAGTTTGGTGAATTTAAAGTTAACCCTTTAAGTTTAGAGCATATGTCTGATAAAGGGAAAAATTTAAAGGTAGACGATGAGATTAATAAAATCTCTGAAAAATATGCTCGCAAACCTTACCAAAGAATGTTTTACTACCCGAGACTGACCCCGCAAGATGTTCTTCTTGAAGAACAAGATAATGACCACTACCATCAATGTTACGTGGATCAGATATCTATGAATGGAACATAGATGGCTTAGCGGATAGACAAATCTACACATAATAAAAATAATAATAATAATATTTTACAAAATAATAATAATATTTGACAAAGTAATAATAATAATAATGTGTACACAAAATACAATAAACCAAGTATTTGACCGTTGGTGATTATCCAAATGTGCTAAGATCAATTCAATTCACGAGTGGCTTCATCATGGAGTGATTCAAACTTAAAATTTTGAAAATGAGATTCAAGTAGACCATCCATTGATTGAGTCAAATGTACCAATTGGTCAAAACGAATATATATATATATATATATATATATATATTGAATCATATCTTGGATAGTTATACAATCTATTCATGCTTTCGTTTGTCTTCTTGTAATTTTCTACCATATTATTTTTGTTTGGGACAAAGAGAATAGAAGAGAAAATAAAGGAAATTAACTATATTCCTTTTTTTTTAATTGAAATAATAAAATCATAAAAAGGTATCAAATCACGGGGATGACAAAATTAATAAGTACATATGTCAAATTTATATACACAAGAATACAATTATTTTTATTGCATAGAATAATAAATCACTTCTGTATTTCTTATCCCTTTGGTCTGGTCCCACAAATTATAAATATCCAAAATATGTGCAAGACCAAAAGAGTCATCTTTCACTAACTCTAATAGAAATAAAATAATTAATTGCTTTGTTTTTAAAATTCATGAAACAAGCTTTTGGTCTTTGAACAAGGGAAAAGTCCAAGAAAGAAGCACAAGAATGTCTAAATATGCAAATAATATTCTTGTGGTTGGCCCACCCACATATGGCCATTTTTGTAATCAAATAACTGTACACCAATATTTTTTTTAATGCATTTAAGCTAGTCTATAGTTAGGGACATGAATTAGCATTTTCTATGTTAATTTATATTTGAAGATTATTTTAGAATTAAATGTTAGGCAAATCCTTAAATTCAGGAGCAAAATATTCAGCACTCAAACAACTTTCCAACGTACTCTTTGCTCTTAAGAGCAAATTCAAAACCTTTCTCATTTGCATTTGCCCAAAACTCAATTCTCAAACTTATAGTTATGGAGTTCTTATCTCCACCTTCAACTTCTCCTTATGTGACAGCACCAACTAGCCCAACTTCTTACATGGTGCAGTACCATAGCGCTCCGGCTAGTCCGGGTAAAAAGTTTGATAGTGTTACAACTGGTGGCGACTATGAGTTGACCTTGAGTGTTTTTGAATTTGAAACGAGTAAAAAGTTTGATTATTGCATGGAGTTTGGGACGTGCGAGAACGTTGAGCTCTCCGAGGATGGTCAATCGTGGCACGAAAAACGACGAGAGCGGGGTGGCTCACTCCCTGATTTGGCATTTGCTGATGAACTTTTCTCTAATGGTCAAGTCATGCCCCTTAAACTACCACCAAGGCTCCAATGTGACAATGACATGAAATATACTAGCCAACGATCGATTACATGTTCAACTATCGCTCCGAGTGCAATGGTTAAGTCTCCGTTTGCTCGTCGGAACGTTGATCCTTTCGTTGTTGCCATGCAAAAGGTGATGAAGGAAGAAAATAGAGGGAGAAATTTCAATTCAAACCACCATAAACGAACAAGGTCACTCTCACCATTTAGAGCAAAAAATATGGAATGGACTATTGAGGAAATGAGACAAGAAATTGTGTCCATGACACCAATTCAACCTTCAAGCCCAAACACAAGAAAGCCCATTGAGTCTAAGGCCAAGGGAGCATCATATGGAAGATGGGTTCTAGACCATTCAATGACTATTGGGCCAGGCCCAAAAGAATACAAGAAGCCCAAAAACTTACTTTTTGGAAAGAAAGAGCCCAAGCCCAAGCCCAATAAGCCCACTTCAAATGGTGTTGCTCAAGAGTACTCTACTAAAGGGGAAGTTTTTGTGGAAACCAAATTGCAAAAATTTAAAGGAATATTAGTGAAATATGCATCATTTAGAAAGGAGAATAGTGAAGGAAAAATGAATAATCCAATTTCAGCTATATGGAAGCCAAATTATTTCAAGAAATTGAGTTTCAAGTTCAAGGGAAATAGTAATGGCAATGTGAGTAAAAAGGTAAATGGAGGGGATCCAAAGTTGGTGATTGTGAAGTACAAACCAGCACTTTGTTTGGGTTATGGACTTGAAAAAGCTTAAAGAAAGATGGTTGCGGGCGCCGTAGCAGCTATCTCAAAGTCTCCGAGTAGGTACTAGCACCAATCTAGCAATCACCGCGTCCAGATGTACCTGGATCTGCACACGAAGTGCAAAGTGTAGTATGAGTACAACTCACCCAATGTACTCAATAAGTATCGTAATGTCAATCAATAGTATCTTTGGTTCTTTATTTTTTCCTATAATGTAAACTTGAATCTTCCTTTATTTTTAGTGAAAGAAAAGGAAGTCAAAGGATTTTCATTTGATAGGATAAATTATTTGTGTTCCATATAGAGTTGAACAAATTTGTGAGAGTTTCTCTTGATAGAAGTTTTCTGTATTATTAGATGTCATTTTACTTGTATCTTGCAAAGAACAAACCAATCTCTTTCATTGATCAAAAGGAAAAAATATTCAATTATGAAATCGAGTTTTTGTGGTTGTAGTTATTTAGAACAAGTGCTTCTCCTCTTCATAAGCCCGTATCATCTTACCCTCGCTTCCTGCATCTTGTTCTCTACAGATGCCACTCTCATCTTGTCCCGAATAACTTTATTCCTAATCTTATCTATTCTCGTACGTCCGCACATCCACCTCAACATCCTCATTTCAGCTACTCTCATATTCTGGACATGAGAACATTAAATTAGCGCCTTTTGTTTATCTTTTTAAATATTGACAGTGTCCGACTAGCTTGCGCGCACCTCGACTGTTAGCTCCTTCTTTTTACTCCTAATAACTAAGCATCTATCCTTTCATTGATCAAAAGAAACCATAAAGGTGGTAAAAGACAAATCAAGAATCTAATTTCTTAGTACAAGGAGCTATACTAAAGCTTTTAATAGATTCACTAAACAAATCAATCTGTAAACGTGGTAATTATTTTACAAACAATTTGGACCTATGGAGAAGCAAATAAGGCAATCTCTGCATTGTCAAAGTAACCTCTTCTAACTCCTCCACTGATCACAAAACAATAGACTTAGTTTTAAAAAAGGCACTGAAAATGCTAGTGGAACTGAATTTTCACATTCTGAAGGTACAAATGAGCTTTTGTAAGCGAGTAAATTCCAAATACCCTTTTTCAACTTACTCCAACGCATCGGTTGGCCAGAGGTGTCTCCACATTGCTATCTCTTCGTTGCTCTGAAGCTTCCGAATTCCTCCATAAAATCCATCTGCTTCATTTCCTTCTTCGCGATGATCTTTCCTATCGATGGTTGTTGTTCTCCACCGCGATCCAGGAGTATACTGATTGAACTCTAGAATTACAGTATCTGCGGGTACCACATTGATATTCAGAAACCATGACACAACACACTAGAACAAAAAAGTTTCGAGTAGCAAGATTAAAAGGGATCACATTGGCGCTGTAGTGGTTCATAAGGTCAAATATATATATATAGTCAGACTTATCTATAACAACATCCCTATATAACAACACTTCTCTATAAAAGCCAAGCTTTTTAACCATTTTTTAAATGGATTAAATGAAGGCTTGAGGACTTAACCATTTTTGAGGAGATCTTCTCAACTGATTGAAGGCGTTCAAAGTGATCCAAGAATAGTAAGATTGAGAAACTAAAAAATCTTGGATCAATACATTATTAAAAGCCAGCTCCATAAGAAAGAATCATAGGCTGAGAAAATTACAAGTCTCTTTCAGTTTGCCTATCATTAAATATGCTCCACTGAGACAGCACTTATGATCATGTTGGAAGAAAAGATGACAAACTGAATAGGACTTTGTCTTGGGGACCAATTGTGTTGGCATAAAATGATATGAATTGACAAAAGAGGATAGTTCGGTGCACTAAGCTCTCGCTATGCGCAAGGTACAGGGAAGAATCGGATCACAAGGGTTTATTGTACGCAGTCTTACCCTACATTTTTACAAGAGGCTGCTTTCACGGCTCGAACTCGTGACCTTCTGGTCACATGATAGCAACTTACAATTACACCAATGATGATTGACAATTTTATCAAAAATTTTTAAAGATGTAAAGCACATAAACTACAAACAAGTAATGTGTCATACTCAAAGTATATTCACAGCTAAGATGTCCTCCTCCTTTACATGTGTGTGCGAAAATCATGAATGTAAACAACTAGGCAAGTCCACAAGCTTTTGTGGGTCCACCCTTTCTTCGGATGGTTAATAACAACAATAATATCGATCTAACCATAATATATGTCTTGTTGTTCTTACAGTGGACCACAAATGAGACTTGTGATCTTGAATTTGACGCGCGCGCATGGGTACTGATGTTTTATGTTTCTTGAATTTTGGTCCGTTTACTAATGGAGTTAGTGATGTACAAGTATATAGCTAAATTTTGGATTTTAACCCGTTTAATAAGGCAATCGACAGATAAATGGTAAGTAAAGCTACGGACTAGATTCTCCAACTTAGTGTAAAAGTATATGGCTAAAAAACACTACTAGCTATAGGTGTGAAAGGGGAAATAACTCACCACTATCATGACAGCGGCAGTAAAACTCATTTCCATCACATGTTTCCAAGTGGCCTACAACACCATACCACCAGCCTGCAAAAGTATGCCACAAAAATTCAAAGATTGCAAAACCAAAAGATAGATTTGTTCATATCTTCAAGATTCAAACACCAATCAAAGTAAGTCACGTTTCCTAGAAAGAAATTGACAGTGGACTCAAATCAAAAAATAGGAATTCTAAGTTTCTGCTGATCAGTTGATGCAACTCTCTACCAAAAAAGAAAGACTGGCCACCTTCCATTTGAAAAACAATGACTTTCTCCAATTTATTTTATACGATCGCGCGCGCTTGACTGGATATAAAGTTTAAGAACGAACGGTTGACTTGTAACACGTATCAAAAGCATCTTTAGAACTTGTAATTTGAACATTCCATGACATTTCTACGGTTATAAGAGCACGTCATTAATCGTAGGAATTAACTGTTCATAGCACACCCAACATGTACTGCTGAAAATATATCCCCAAATTCATCAATAGTGAAAAAGTTCCACTATGTCCGCCAAAAGAAGTGGTCAATTAAGGCAGGCTTAACAGTTGAACACGTTTTGGGAGATTAAGAGAAGAAAAAAAGAAAAAGATTCTAACAAGTTGGAAATAGGACTAGGATTAGTCCTCTTTCCTAGACACTACCACGAAGTTTGTTTTGTAACACATCATCCACAATTAAGGAACATTAGAATAGTAGCTGACTTCACCAAAACACGGTAAAGGAGAGCCCGGTGCACTATTAAGCTTCCGCTATGTGCGGGTCCTGGAAAAGACCGGACCGTAAGGCTCTATTGTACGCAGTCTTAAAATATATTTCTGCAAGAGGCTGTTTTCACGACTTGAACCCGTGACTTTACATGACAGTAACTTTACTAGTTACGTCAAGGGTTCCTTCGACCAAATACAGTATGGCAAATAATTACACTTCTTCAAAAAGAATGAAAATGGTAGAGAATGTTGAAAGAGTTAATGGAGGAACAAACCATAAGGAAATTCTTTGTTTCTTCTCCATTGAATCTCAATGTGATCACCAGGGCATAATTCAGTCAAGCAATCAGAGATATAAAGATCATGTGGAGAAGTATCAAGTGGGGGAGCTCTTAATCTATCCCATGTTACACCTGTCTCTATTGCAATTGCCCTCCTTCCATGTGGAGGATATCTGCAAAATAAATTATAGAAACAAAACTAATTTTTCACAACTCATTTATATATATTATTACAACAAGAAAACCATTTCTTGAACTTCTAATTTCATATGTAGCAAAAGGAAAGTAGCAGGAACTTATATCTAACATACAATCAGTGGCCGGAGCCACCTTATGCTAAGGGGCGTCAGTGGCCAAAGCTTCGCCGAAAAATTACAATGTATAGCTAGGTCAAAAAATTATTTTCATATATATATACTATATGTTGACTCCTCTAATTAGCTTCTTCGTGTATTTAACTTCTTTACATTTTGACAGCTCTCGGTAAAATTTATGGCTCCGACACTGCTTACAATGACAATTCCACTGGTTTTAGCCCACAAAAAGAGGAGAAACATTTAAGAATCAAGATTTGTGAGTATATATTTCCAATTACCTAGCCTGGAAAGTGTCAGTTCTTGGATCATAGCTAAGCTCAGCATCATAGCAAGATAGCATAAAACCAACATGCCCATTCTGCAAATTAGAAACAGAGAAAATAATGTTATTAACAGTTACATTTCACAAAAGGAAACGATTCAAACTGAAGATTTGAAGGAAGAAATTTGATGATACCTCGCGATTGTAAACTTGAGCAGGGAACCAAAATTTGCCAGATTCAAGAGCAAGATACCAAGACATAACTGAATGAACAGGAGGTGGGGTATGTTTTTTCTTGATACTAATGCTAGAATTAGATCTACTAACTAATGAAATAGGCCAAAACTGAGAGAGGTAAGTCATAAAACCTCTTTGTTTAGCCTGGTTAAAGAAACTTGAATCATTTCTTGAAGCAATATGCCACTGCCATTCCCTATAAGCAGCTGGTCCAATAACTCTACCCCATTTTTCTTTCATATGTCTTTCCCAAAGATAATCACTTTTGCATTTCTCTTTCAGAAAACTACAAACACTGGCCATATTGCAAAGTCCCTCAGGGGGAAGCCTTTCAAGAATACAATCCAAAGCCAATTCAGGCAAATCAAGAACAGACATTTCTGAATTTGGATCAACATTCTCTACTCTAGAGCTGAAACTCTTTCTCCTAAGTGACATTCTTGAAGTAATAAAAGGGATAAAACCAGCTTCTAAAAATCCTTTCTTGAAAGGGTTCAAAATCAAGAAATCTTTCCAAAAATAGATTGATAACAATCTCACCTCAGAACTCCATAAGGGAAGTGGTTTAAGGGAAAGAGACTTATAAAGGAAAGTGATGAAGGTGAAGCAAGTTATCAATAAGAAAAGCATTTGAAAAAAGGTTTCTGATGATTCAATTTAAGCATAAATCATGTGGTGAGAAGATCAAAAAGTTAGGTAAATAAATAGAAACTCATTTGTTTTTACTCTTTCTTCCTACTATATAACAATTATTAAACTACAACTCTACTTAAAAAGGAGATAAAGGGGATCCCCACCAATCCCCTTCCAAAAATACAGGTTTTATCCTTCTATTGGTTTGATGAAGCCCACCAAAACAAAGAGTGGGCCTCACCAAAAGTCTAACAAGATTGACTAAAAACAAAGCTTTAACTAAATAAAATTATACACAATCCTTTTACTCTAATGAGCAAAAAGAAACAAAACAAAGGATAAGTGGTCACATAAATTTAGACACAACAGCAAAAGGAAAGTGGAATACTTCTCCTCTATTTATGTTGTTCTCAAATTCCCATATCAAGAATCCAGTAGAGAGTGCAAGATCAGTTCATATACACAATATAAAGATTGGATTTTTATTCTTTTTTTGTATTCTAAGATGGGAAAACAGATCTGATATGGGTCTCTGACACCTGGAAAAATCCCCTAATGATGAAAAAAATAGGAGATAAGTCCAGATACAAAGACCCCTCCTTTTATCCAAAATACCAACTTTTTATAGTATAAATTTATGGGGAACAAACAAAGGTCACCAGCCTCTTTCTTGAAAAAATCAAAGATTGTATATTGAAAAACAAAAACTATGGTGATTTTATTTATTTAGATTTAGACTCCCAATTGAGGTAATTATACAAAGGCAAATGAAGCCAAGAAAATATGGAGATGAATGAAGAAAAAAAATAATGGATGATTGAAGTATGGAAGTTTTAAACAAGTGGGGTTGTCCCCTTTTCAATCATCCACCTAAATTCTTCATCACAAAAAAAAAAAAAAAATTGACCACTACCCTTTATTTTTCTCACTATTTCTTGGAAGTAAGGGACAAAAAATGGTAAGTTGAGCAAAGAACCAATGAAAACAAGGCAAAAACAAGAAAGCTGAAATGTGTGGTTTATAGTTGAAGAGAAGCTTATGGATTGGTTAGTTTTATTTGTTATTTTGTGGATTTCAATGCAAAAACTTTTGGATTTGCTCTCCCACAGCAAGTAGCACCGCCCAAAACACAACACCCCTATTGGTTGCTACTAACTCCCATACACACAAGTTGGAGAAAATAGCGGCTAAACCAGTAAATGCAATCGTTGGTAGTATTATGTGTTATTCTATGATGCAAGATTATAATAGTAACAATAACAATAATCAGATTAGTGCATTAAGTGAGCGTTTGGACATAAGAATTGTGAAATTCTAAAAGAAAACCAAAAAAAAATTCAAGTAAAAATTGTATTTGAAAATTCGTGTTGTGTATGGACATAAATATAATTTGAAGCTGTTTTCAAATATTTGTAAGTGGTTTAAAGTGAAAATTTTGAAAAACACCTTTTTGGAGCTTTTTAAATTTCCTAAAAATTTTAAAATTCAACTTCAAGTGACACATGAACTTTTCATGGGAAAACACTTATTCCAGAAAAAAGTCAAGAAAAAAAATCGAAAAAAGTTAGTAATTTTTTTCATGGCCGAACAGAACCTGTAGGAGGACCACAATAATAGCTTGTTTGGCCAAGCTGCAAAAATTAACTTATTTTGAGAAGTTCTTTTTTTTTCAAAAGTGCTTTTTTCGAAAGTACTTTTGATGAGAAGCAGTTTGTGTTTGACTAATTTACTTAAAACACTGCTGAGCAGCAATCAGTGTTGTAACAAACTTTTAAAAACTGCTTCTAAGTGTACTTTTGCTTCTCCAAAACCACTTTTGCTTCTACTCAAAAGTACTTTTTTCCCCTCTAAAAGTTTGGCCAAACACTTCAACTTTGAAAAAAAATAGTTTTAAAATTAAAAAAAAAGGAAGTATTTTGGCTTGGAGAAACTTGGCCAAACAGGCTATAAGTCTTATGTATATAGTCTTAGCTTGTAATTTTGCCGGAAAATTCATGACCTCTAGCTCAAACCGCGATAATTTTTACTGTTGCACCAATAATAATAACAACAATAATAATAATAATAATAATAATAATAATAATAATAATAATAATAATAATAATAATAATAATAACAATAACAATAATTGAAATGTGAGAGTGTAGCTCATCTACAGTGCAACGACCCGGTCGTTCGTTCTGAGAGTTATAGTCCTATTTTCCCCATCTATGCTTATTTATGTGTTGTTCAACTGTGTTGAGTTGTATCGAGTTAGTAGGTTTGGATTCGTAGTAGTTTTGGAGTGAAATGAACACTTAGTCTCTTAGTTAGAAAGCTAAGTTAAAAAAGTAAATCGGAAGTTGACTTACGTAGTGTCATTTGTGATGTGTGTGCAAAATTTGAGGTCATTCGGACATGGTTTGATAGGTTTCGGCGCCGTTGGCGAATTTTGGAAGTTTAGAAGTTCTTAGGCTTGAATCTGAGGTTGATTTGGTATTTTGGTGTTGTTTTGGGTGTTTCGAAGGTTCGACTAAGTTCGGGTAGTGATATATGACTTTGTTGGAATTATTGGTTGAGGTCCCGAGGACCTCGGGTGAGTTTCGGATAGGTTTGGGTTGTGTTGCGCTCGTTTTTCTTATGTTTCGACGTCGTTTCTTCAAGCATAAATTATATTATATTGAACAAATAAGCTTTGGTTTCTGTTTTGATTGAATAATTAGATCTGTATCGTAATTACGGAGCCGTAGCAAAAAGAATCGTCAAAATTGGACATTGTATGAGGATTTTATAGTCATTTTACTAAGGTTGCCAGATTTTTCAGATTAATTACGAAATTGCTACTGACGGCGTACTTAAAAATCTCCACTATTTGCAAATATTAAAACCTACATATCTTATTCATTATAAAGTCAAATTGAGTGATTCAAAAGCCTAACTTGACTATAATTTCACAAGGAATCCATTGGAGGCATAAAAAGTGAGTTTCAGGATCGTTTGGCATGAGAAACGAGGCAGGATAGCTGGTAGAAAAATATACAAAATAAGGGTTTGTTCTTTTGGTCATATTTTGAGTTGGGGAGCTCGGATTTGGCCGATTTTGGAGGCGATTTTCACCATAGGGATTGGGGTAAGTGTTCTCTACTTGGTTTTGGTTATATTTTATGAATCCATCTTCGTTTTTTGGGAGTTGATTGATGATTTCAAAGTGAAATTGAGGGAGTTAAGACTTGA
This sequence comes from Nicotiana knightiana, assembly GCA_005239525.1. Taxonomy (NCBI): domain Eukaryota; kingdom Viridiplantae; phylum Streptophyta; class Magnoliopsida; order Solanales; family Solanaceae; genus Nicotiana; species Nicotiana knightiana. Next base: position 41,872 of record ML393956.1, read on the forward strand.
GTTTTGGAGAGATTTAGGTAGGGATTTGAGGGACCAAACGGAGTCCTATTTTGATAAATTTTATATGGTTAGACTCGGGAGAGGACGAGGATTTTGGTTCTGCCATTTTTGATTGAATTCGAGACGTGGGTCCGGGGGCCTAGTTTTGGCCGATTTGAGATCTTTGGCACATTTATGTAGTTTTTATTGTGGAATTCAATTCTTCAGACTATGTTGATAATATTATTCTGATTTTGATTAGATTCGGAGCTTTTGGAGATCGAGTCGAGGAACAAGGGCATCCCGGAATAGGATTTTACGCGGTTGAGGTAAGTAACAGTTTTAACTCTGGCTTTAAGGGTATAAACCTGGAGAAATTGATATCATGTGATTGGTTGGTGGTGATACCCACGCTAGGTGACGGGAGTGTGGGGGTGAACCGCGAGGGGTTGAGACTTGGTCCATCCTGTGAGGCTATGAGGCCTAATAGCTATTATCTGTGGGTATGTGTTTACTTGTTGTTGAACTTGTTTGTTCTTCATGTTAGAGATCATGTTTATGCTTTATTCATGCTCACGTTATTTGTACTCGATCATAGAAATTATTGTACATGTTTACCTCAGTCTATATTATTTTGCTGATATGTTGTGATACTTGTTGTGGGTTGTGTCCCCTTATTTATGGTAGGTTGTGAGGCTGGAGAGGTACATGACTGGGTGAGGCCGAGGGCCTGGATGTGAGGATATTAATACCATAGGGCGTGAGCTGTCCACGTAGCACGTGAGCTGTCTGTGCGGATCCAAATATTGATATTGTAGCGCGCGAGCTGCCCGCGTAGCACGTGAGCTGTCCGTGAGGATCCAGGTATTGATATGGTAGCACGTGAGCTGTCTGTGCTTAGCGCAGAGTGTTGAGTGTTGAGTGTGAGTGATGAGTAATAGAATGACACTGTTGTTAGGCGTATTCACTTTTGTTGTTGTTGTATTATCTGTTAAATTTCTTTGTAACATTTACTAAGTTATGAGAATTTACTTGTTTATTCATGTTGTTGATAAATTGTGAAGAAATAAATAATTGGGTTGTTTTGCTTAGCTCGTCACTACTACTCAGTTCCTTAGTTATTTCTGTTACTACTGAGTTGGTTGTACTCATACTACACCCTGCACTTTATGTGCAGATCCAGGTGAATTGGAGCGTGGCGATCGTTGATTTCAGGTCGGCTAACTATGGAGATTGCAAGGTAGCTGTCAGCGTCCGTAGGACCTTGTTACTTTTTTTACCATTTATTCTCTTAGACAGTACTATATCTTAGTTCATAGTTTTAGACCCTCGTGACTTAGTGACTCCCCGATTTTTAGGGCCCGTCTTCCTTATTTCATATTTTTTTATAATCAGATTTAGTTGTTTATGAGAAATCTAAAGGTTGGAAATATTTTATTAATTTCATATAATTGATTTAGTAGTAATATTTTTGATATTTTTGAAATTGGCTTGCCTTGTAAAACGATGGGTGTCATCACGATCATGGTTAGATTTTGGGTCTTGACATACAACTACACGTTTGATTATCATACATGCCTAGTTCCACCAAAGCCAATCATGAATTTTGTTTCCTTTTTTGGGTTTGTTGTCCAATGCAAGAAAGAATATGTACTATTTGGTTTCAAAACAGAAAAAAACAAATTTAGCTACAATATATGCTGTCTATATATACTATAGACTTTATCTTATATCGAGTCTAAGGCTCTTTTATGATTTTTGTGTATAACAACTATATGATTTTTTTTAGTCATTGATTTCATTCATTCAAATTTATGCTGCATGGTGAAAGAAAAAAGATTTGTGCCATGTAAAAATTATTAAAAATAATACTCATTTCTATATCAATAATTTGAAACAATTACCTCACAAAATTATATCGTAGATATTATGCGATTAAAACTTATACCGTAATGAGTAGTACTATAGTGAAATACAAATTCAAAGAACGAGTATTATCTTATGATTTTAACTTTTTCAACACTAAACTTAAATTATTTTCCTATTTGTTAAGAGAAAGTCATAAGTATGTTAACGCTAACAGCTTATTCGGATGGTTGTTACATATCGTTTGATGATGTATCGTACTCTATTGTATTATATTGTATTGTATTGTTTGGTATAATATTTGAAAAAATTGTATTATTTGCCGTTGTTTCATAAAGTCACATACCGAGAATATGAAGAATAAACTTCCAATAATACAAAGAAAAATTATGGTAAAAAGTATACTTATTATATAAAAAGGTAGAATAAAGGATTATTTAATAATAATAAAGGGCAAAATAAGAGAAAAACACAAGATAACGACGCGACCACACCCCGTTACATAAAGTGATACTTTTCGCCGTTACGTATATCATTACTAGAAATTCGGTAAAAACTGACCAAGAAAAACCGACCAACTTTGGTCGGTCAAAAAATCGACCAAAGTTGGTCGGTTTTTCAAAATATTTTATTTTTTAATTTTGTTTTACGAAACCGACCAACTTTAGTCGGTCTTTTTTTGTGCAAAAATGCGTAAAACTATTTTTGAGTCCCGTAAAATTTATTTTTCAAGAAACCGACCAACTTTGGTCAGTTTTTCAATTAAAATAGATTAAAAAAATTAATATTAAAAAAACAGACCAAGATTGGCCGGTTAATTCGGTCGATCATTTAAAAAAATCGACCAACTTTGATCGGTAATTTGATTTTTTAATAATATCGACCAACTTTGGTCGGTTATTTTCGTGCGAAAATACAATTAAAGAGTATAAATCAATAAAACAGAATCTTAAAATAAAATACACCAATGTTCTAGTGGTAGAATAGTATCCTGCCACAGTACAGACCCTGATTCGGTTCCCAGATGGTGAATCTTTTGATTACATAATTAAAATACCGACCAACTTTGGTCGGAAAAAATCGACCAACTTTGGTCGGTTTTTTTGCAATATTTTTTTTTTTTTTTGAATTTAATTGACCGACCAACGTTGGTCGGTAATTTCCGACCAACTTTGGTCGATATTCCTTTCCGACCATCAAAATACCGTCCACACATAAATGGTCGCGTTTTGGTCAATAATTGGCCATAACCGACCAACTTTGGTCGATTTTTAGCGGATTTCTAGTAGCGGTAACGACGGATTTAATAATACGGTGGGTGCCGACAGCGGACGTGCGCTCGGATGTTCCCCTAACCCAACCCGGGAACGAACCGAAGGGCATAATAAAATTTAAGTAACAATCAAAACAAAACATTATATTTAAAGTAACAATACGATAATTAACATTGATCTTAAAGAAATTTAGCGTAGTCACATGCATAAAGAATTATTAGCATCCAAACAAGCTAAGTTTGCAATAAGCAATATGCATAACGAATTATTAGCAGATCTTGTATTTTATAAATTTATTTAGTTTTAAAGAAATTTAGTGTAGTCACATGACCAATTTAACAGTTTGCAAAAAAATATTGATGTGAAATTAAATTTGGACTTGCTGTTGCCAGCCTAAATCTTAGGAAGCAACACGAAAGATCTTGCTAACATCTTAGATCTATACTCGTTCGTGTGAATACAATTATTCTTTAATTTATTTATTGTCACCAACCATATCTTATATCTCATTAATTATATTTGTCATGCAACTCCACTTACTGTCTGAACTACCTAACGTGTTAGCTTTTTCTCACACGGTATTATGACATCAAGAACTTAATATAGTTTTATTTAAGTTTTTCACATAGTAGAATTAATAGCGGACTCAGAATTTTATGCGAGCGAGTTCAATCTTAGAAGTACATAACTTTAGTCGTAAAATATAGTTGTGAAGTGGGTTCAAATAAAATATTTATACAAAATTTATGCACCTTTAATCGTAATTTATACATATACACAATATTATTTTTTGATGAAGCGGATTCAACTAAACTCGCTTGCCACCACGTGAGTCTACCACTGAGTAGAATATGGTCAAAATGCGTAATCATTTTTACGTGTGGTTATTGAAAATTATCCGGTGTTTGTAAAGTTATTGAAAAGTAGTCACTATTTAACGCGGAGATAAAACATGGACATAAGTACCTTAGTTGAAATACGTAAAATTTCAGCATAATATGCTGGGTCATGAAACTCTTGCGTATAAACTTCCAGCATATTATATTGGAACTTCAGCACATTATGCTGGAATATCATATATATAAAAAAGAAAAAAAAGAAGAAGAAGAATTAACCCAAATAGCCGCTTACCTAACCGCTTAAACTAAAAATAGCTGGTGGAGGTACAATGCATACATAATTTATGTATTATATGTGTATAATTGTGTATAATGAATGTATAATCTTTGTATATGGCTAGAAAAAGTAAATAATAAATATGGCCGGCTATTTGTGTAAAGATCCCTATAAAAAATTCGAACTCTAGCATATTATGCTGGAATTTTTTGAATTTCTAAGTATTTTTTATTCAAATATTAGTTTTACATGAAAAAGCGATTAAAGTTCGATTATTTTTTAAACTATGGCTAATTTTCAATTAGCAATGGTAAATCAGACTATTTCTGATTTACACCCCCCCCCCCCCC
>ML393956.1:47035-58705 GCA_005239525.1 Nicotiana knightiana
CCACAAGCCCATAATATGGAGAGAGTACTAAAGGTATGTTGTTAATATTCCCATTTGTAAATTTAGTGTAATATAGCCACTAATGTCTAGATATGCCATTTAGTGTAATATAGCCACTTTGAAAATGTCATGGTAGAACATACTTAAGGTCGTCTTTTTACTTTCATTATTTACGGTTTAAACTCATAAATCCAGTTCATTTGCAGTCATGTCCCGAAATTGTACTTTATTACTCCTATATATAAAGTAGGGCAAAGATCGCTTTTAGCCCCCCAGCTGACGAGCGCTAAACACAATACAAAATTGATGCTCGCTAATCAAAAATAGAAAAGTAATATCATCTCCACATGGATTGGATTTAAACAATGTTCGAATAATTTCTGAGTTAATTATTATTCAAGAGGATCAACACTTGAGTTAAGTAATTATGAACTACGTCAACTATTAAAATAAAGCAATTGACAAATGACAACTAGTAATTGGAGATTCACAAATGACAAATGATTAAATAGGCCGGTGAATAAAGTTATAACAATTCAAGGCTTCATAAACAAATTCAAACAAAGAACTAGAGTTAAAATCCACAAATATTTATCAAAACACCATATCCATCAAACGTTAATGGAAACTACTCCATAATCACGGAGGAAGTCATCATAAATATATTAAAGAATAAGGAATTATTAATCTAATGTTTACAATCCAAACTCCCGTATTGAATTGATGGAAAGATGATGAAATCCTTAGTCTTGTAGCCTCTGATGCTCTCCCAAAGTTTCCAAGGTCAAAAGTCCCTTCGAAAACGTCTTTATGGTGTATTTATACCATATATGAGTGGGCCTAGGTAAAATTACCTTTTCCAAGTCGAAACATGAAAGTACTCTGAGAAAATCACACACGCGCGTCACGCCATGCGCCGCCCTATGTGGGGCGCTAGTGGGAAAGTTCAGAGAGCATGTTCTGACGAGCAGCAGCAGAAATACACTGTCGCTCTGCCCCATGCGGCGCGGCAACGAAGTTTTATAGAGTGTTTCGTTTTCTTCGCGTTTTGACATCCAGACTTGGCTCCCGACTCCCAAACGCGATCCCGGTTTAATCTCTTAGGCTTTTACTCAGGCCTCAAAACTCCAATTTGTTCCATTTAGCTCCCAAATATCTTTTTAACTTACTTCTTGCAAGGCATAAAACACATAATAAGAGCAATACAATTAACATTTTAACTCAAACACAAGTAAAATACAGTAATTAGAGTGCAAACTATGACTAAACACGTGATTCTAGCCTATCATCACTAGCCGAAACTATTTATATTCGTTAGTCGTAAAAGTGTATATATATAGATATAGAGAGAGATATCATTATTTTGAGAGCAACTATATAGTATCATTTCTCATATAAAGCAAGCTCTGTCTCATCGAATAAAGTTGTTTAAAATTCGTTGCATCTTAAAGCAAATTACTCTAGGATATATTGTTATCTCAAGAATGAGAAATTTTATTTTATACGTTTAATTTTTTTAAAAAAAGGACATGACAATAGTTTTTTTTGGTTTCTCATTCAGTATGCGGTACCCCAATTAGAGCCTGACTGTATCGGGATTCGCGTCGCGTACGGCCTTATTCGGGGAAAAACGTTCCCTACCAAAAAAAATTTCATACCCGAAACTCGAACTCGAGATCTCTAGTTAAGGAAAGATCAGTCTCATCTGCTACCCCGCATCCTCTAGTGTCAGAGACATGACAATAGTTAACATGCTTTGAGAGTAACCACAAGAAGAAATTGCAGTAAATAATTGGGCAAGAACATAGAAAATCTGGCACCACTAGTCAATATAATTGGCAACAATGAAATGTATAATATAGTAAGAGAAAAAATTTGTTAAGGGGGAGCAGTAATAAAATTTGTTACCCTTAATTCTTAAAGCATGTCTCCAAAAGTTGAACCACTTAACTTTCAAAATTAAAAATTATATCAGCTTTTGTTCATAGTGATGTCCACTTTAGACCACTTTCATTTTTGCGTTCCTATAATGAATTAATATTATAATTTATTTATTTTTTATATCTCTAAGTGGTGAAAATGCACAAAAAGCTATCCCAATATATTCTTGAAAACGGGGAACATTATTTAAGAAATGTTAGATACATTATTTTAATAGTCTTTCAAGTAAAGAGAGGAGTAGAGATTTGTCATCAATCAAAAGTAAAATATCTATAATTAGTATTTAACAATTATTAATGGATTGTGGAGTTTGTAGTGTTAATGATATATTATAGAAGGTGGTTTTGCATATCCGTTTGCCCTCAACATCGGATAACAATTGAATTTGTACGTGATTTTAAGGATACGTGATCAAACTTGATACAAAATGAAAAATCATATTGAAATTGAAATAAACAATGAGAAAGTAAATACAAACAATACAAGTTGAACAATCTTAGCCTTGGAAAGTTAGCCGCCCTCGAGCCAAAAGTATTTTTATCGATATCAGAACAGAATGACAAGATAATAAGAAGTAGAAATAACAATATATTGCTTTAGACTGCGTGTTACAATGTGTTTTACAAGTAATCAGACTCCTTTTATATAGTAGGAGAGTCCTACTTTAGGTACTTCTATAAAAGGTAAAAATCTTCTGGTTTGCATTTGCCAATTTCCTATTGATATGTGTCGAGATTCCTGCCGTGATATCTGACCGGTTGTAGATATTTCTGCCTTTCGTTATTTCGGTCTTCTGTTAGTTATACCGGTAATGTTTCCTCGAGCTTACTCGAGGTCAAGGTCGATTCCAGGAATGTTCTAGAGGACGGACATTTTGACCTCGTATTCTGGTTTGACGAGGCTCGAGGTCGATCTCCAACCCCTCACGTTCCGAGCCCGATCTATCATGTAGCAACCGAGCCCGATTCCGACCGTATACAATATCATTCATGTATTCAAGTTGAGCACTGCTTAACTTTATTTTTTACGATTTAACTTGTATACGGATAGAGTTTAAAAAAAGAAAAACTATACAGCATATTACTTGTATTTGACCTATTATAGCATTACTAATCACATCAATTGCAGACAGTTATATATATACATTTTTATCTTTAGAATGATGTGATAGTGTAATTCTCTTGAATTATCATCGTATAAATGTTAATTTAAATAATACTGCATTTATAGTGCAACTTAGACAAAGAAATTTCAAAAGGATCATATCTAATGATAAATTAGTGTAGTCCTATTTTGATTTTGACTAAAAAAATTTGTTAATTCGTAGCTTAATTAAATTGTCGAATCGAAGTTCAATGCATTCGATCGAAAATTATAAAAGGTATTGCTACTTGCAAAAGTGGAAAGGTGACTGAATCCATAATCATTAATTTGTAATTATATCCTTAATTGGAAATTTGTCCTTGGCATTAAAGTACTTCATCTACTAGATAATAAAAAAAAAATTTGTTCCTATTCGGTGTTCAATATCTGCCATGGAGCCCGACTAAATTTAAATATGCGTCGAAAAATCTCACTTTGAAAGGGGAGGGGGAGGAAGGGTAAAGCGCTTCCTGATAAATATGACTCCATACGCAGGGCTCGGACCCGAAACCTGTTGTTAGATTTTTAAAAAAATGTTAAGAACCCGTAAACGTGTCATAATTTGTTTTGAGACTAGATAAACATGCCAATTAAAATTTAGATGGTAGATTTAGTCAAGGAATATGCTCTAGTTATCCTTTAATATTCTGTTGGCCACAAAAGGAAATAAAAAAAGGTCAAAGGATGTGGATAGAGAAGTTTTTCAAAACTATTGACGTACAAGGTACAAGATATCTTTTCTTAAACTATGATGTTTATCTTTGTTTTTTTTAATCTTAATTTTCTTTTAGTAAGAAATGCGCAACTACTTTTAGAAGGATAAAAATTAAAAAGGCGTTCATTTGTTGTCACTAAATGGGGGTTTGAAGCTGAATTATTCATATCTCAACTAATTATGTGTCTATGTAATTTTTCAATTTTATAACCACTTATTTGCTTATAATATGTCTAGTTCATTTGTATTTAAAGACAATATATCAATGATAAGATATGTATTCGTTGTGTCTTAATCTTTGCAATTTTTAAAAAAAAAACGGTCCTTAAAGATTTATAGCCTGTTTGGCGTAGAAATTGAATGGGACGTCTTATTTGGCAGCTCCTTTTTAATTTATATCCGTTTTATTTTTTCGTTTGCATCGAACCCTTTTTTTTAAAGCGTTTTAAAACGACGATTTTACCCTTCAAGACTATTTAGTATGAAGTTTTAGCAAATGAACTAAATAGTTTTAGCATGTTTAAACTGAAGTTTTAGCAAATGAATTAAATAACTTCAGCATGTTTAAACTGAAGTTTCGGATAAAACTCATGACAAAATTGTAGACTGCAGGATAAATAACTTAGCATGCATTAACAAGAAGTTTTAGCTTCAATATGAAATAACTTCATGCTATATTAGCATGAAGTTTTAGCTTCAGCATGAAACAACTCCATGCTACATTAGCATGAAGTTTTAGTTTCAAGGTGAAACAACTTCATGCAAGTGTGAATCTGAAGATGAATCTGGACAAGTTTCTGGTTTTTTGATAAAGCTGTTGAGGGAGGAGGAAGAGATCTTTTTTCATGAATGAGGTTGCATATCACGCAATTTATCAGGGGTGTAATTGTCATATTATTACGATTTTTTTGTCAACTGGCTACCAAATAAATAATTTTTAAAAATAAGGTACATGCTAAAAGGTGACACAAATATAGGATACGACCGTAAATCCCCCCTGTTTGGCCAAATTTTTATTGGGGGGGTGGGGGGTGGGGAGGGGCTAAAAGTATTTTTTTTTTGTCAAAAGTATTTTTGGTCAAAAATTGTGATGACCCAAGGGGTCATTTTATGAATTAAGAGTTCGTTCTAGGCTTATTAGCTATAAAAAAATTAATTTTAATTACCTTGATTTGTGTGCGTAGTCCGGACGTGAAACCGGAAAGCTTTTATATGAAAATATAAGAAATAATAATTTTTAGAATTAAAATTTTGGTTTTAGTTTATTTGAGTCAATATTTTTAGTAAACGGATCCAGATCTATGTTCCGACGATCCCCGGAGGTCCGCAGTAAAATATGGGACTTGGACGTATGCCCGGAAATGAATTCCGAGGACCTAAGCCTTAGAAATTAATTTTTGAAAGAAATTATTTTGCTCAATTATTAATAAAATAAAGAAAAAAATTAATGTTTGGAACCATTGGTATCGGGCTCGTATTTTGGTTCCGGAACCCGGTATAGATTTGTTATAGTATTTGAATGCTAATTGTGAAGTTTGGTGATAATCGGAGTTTATTTGACGTGATTCGGACGTCCGGTTGAAAAATAGTGAAATTGAAGTGTTCTTGAGAAAAATGATGAGTTTTGAGGTTTAATTCATAGTTTTACATGTTATTTTCACGATTTGATCGCACGAAAAAGTCCGTATGATGTTTTTAGACTTGCGTGCATGTTTAGTTTAGAGCCCCGAGGGCTCGGGTGAGTTTCAAATATGTTTGGGTTGTGTTGCGCTCGTTTTTCTTATGTTTCGATGCCGTTTCTTCAAGCATAAATGATATCATATTGAACAAATGAGCTCCGATTTCTTTTTTTCATTGAACCATTAGATCCGTATCGTAATTACGGACCTGTAGCGAAAAAAATTGTCAAATTTAGATATCTTGTGAGGATTTTATGGTCATTTTACTAAAAATAGGGTTGCTAGATTTTTCAGATTAATTACGAAATTATCACTGACGGCATATTTAAAAATCTGCACGATTTACAAATATTAAATCCTACATATCTCGTTCATTATAAGGTCAAATTGAGTGATTCAAAAGCCTAACTTGACTAGAATTTCACAAGGAATCCATTGGAGACCTAAAAATCGTGTTTCGGGATCATTTGGTACGAGAAACGATGCAAAATAGCTGGCAGAAAAATATATAAAATTAGGATTTGTTCATTCGGTCATATTTTGAGTTGGGGAGATTGGACTTGGGCTATTTTCACCATAGAGATTGGGGTAAGCGTTCTCTACTCATTTTTTTTGGTTATATTTCAATTGCCTAATGTTTTTCATCACTTTTAAATCAAAAATCAAGAATTTTCATGGTAAAAATTGAGGGTTTGGGTAGAATTAGGGGATTTTGTAAAAATTGAATCTTTACCTCGAATTGAGGTTGGATTTCGAAACTAATTGCATATTCGGGCTCGGGGGTGAATGAGTAAACGTGATTTGGTCCGAACCCCGAGTTTGGACCAAGCGGGCCCGGGGTCGGGTTTTAACCTTTTTTGAGAAAACTTAGAAAAATTTATAATTTTCAGTAATGTTAGTTCCTTTAGCATTAATTAATGATATTAAGTTAATTATTGTTAGATTCGATTGTATTGGAGGTGAATTTAAGAGGAAAAACTATAATTGAACATTGAGTGGCCTGCGAAGTTGAGGTAAATGCTTGGTATAACGTTGACTTGAGGGAATAGGAATTCTCAACCTTATTGTTATGTGAAATTGTTTGTGTATAGTGTATAGGTGAGGTGACGAGTACCTATGCACTACCAAATTATTGTTTACCGTGATCCCTTTTTCGTTTTTTATTTATTTGCTTCCCGGCTTGATTGTTGATGTTTACATGGTCAAGTGATGATCTTTGTTGTAATAATCCCAAGACCTGAATAAGAGTCACATGTACTTTTGTCTTGATGTTATATAGATCAAGAATGCATTTGGATTATCGTTTTTATGTTTTTCTTTTGAAGATTTAGTGAAGTCTTAAACCTTAGACCAATAAAAAAAAATATTGATAATATTGTAGAGTAGGACCCCAGACTTTAAAAATGTAAAACGGTAAGATAAGATAAACTATTTGGAGCTCATTAAATTTAGGTCATGAGTGAATAGATGAAAATATTCATTTATAGGCGGCTTTTAGAAATATGTTCAAGTACGTAATTGAATTATTCAGCATATACTACGGAGACACGAGGTATATTTGCCGGCGTTCGCACATCCCAAGAGTCTTCTCTTAGTTCGTAAAGACTGTTTTATATTTTCTCAAAACAGTTATATTATTTATTTCAGCCCATTGATTGTAGTATTCTTTAGTAGTTCGTGAATTGTGACACTAGACCCTGGGGTAGTCTTAGAGTTATTTATATAATTAGTTCGTGGCTCGGTCTATTTATTTGCTTATTATTTTATATTTGGAGTTATTCTTTGGAAACCATTAGATTAAGTTTACTTTAAAATTATTTTATTATGTTCAAATAGATAATCAAAGGAAAATAGCTAACTCTAACATTGGCTTGCCTAGCAAGTGTGGTGTTAGGCGTCATCACGATCCCTAAGGTTGAGAATTTGGGTCGTGACAAAAATTGAAGTGTTTGGCCAAGCTTTTATATAGAAAAAGTGCTTTTGAGGAGAAGCAAAAGCAGCTTTTGAGAGGCAGAAAATCATAGTTTCTCTTCAAAGGCACTTTTCTGAGAAGCATTTTTGAGAAAAATACACTTAAAAGTAGTTTTCAAAAGCTTGGCCAAACACTAATTACTGCTCAAAAGTGTTTTTCAAATTAATTATTCAGACACAAACTACTTCTCACCAAAAATACTTTATTAAAAGGTACTTTTAAAAAAAACACTTCTCAAAATAAGCTGATTTTAGAAGTTTAGCCAAACAAACTATTAGGCAATTTTTGTTAGGTGAATTATATAGATGTCTCTGCTAATTTAATAAAATTAGTTGTGCTTCTCCAATTTGAAAAATGACACATGTTTTTTCTCTAATTAGATTTAGTGTACGCGCGTTACACGTGTTTTTCATCAATTTTTAAAACTATATTTAAATTATAAAATAAAGTGAAAACATCTAAAAATAACTGTTTTGCATTGAAACAATTTTAATTATACGTTATTGTATTAAACAATTTTAAGTTAATATGTGATTTTATGTCCCCATATTTCAAGTTAATAAGAAATCAATTGAATATAAGCTTATGAAAGTTTACCTCATCTCAATAAGTAATATAAATAAAAATTAATAAAATTTATATTTTAATTATTAAAAAAATAAATATATATATGCTTCTGAAATTAATGAGTGTTGATCCTATGGAGCAAACTCAATTCGAAAAAATTCTGCCTAGAAGTCTTCAATTATCATTTAATATATTCACCTTAAAGCTTTGTCTAATTTTACAATACTATCAGCTCAATTTTATAAATTATCATACTTATCCTTTAGTTTCAGCATGATCATTCAACCCATGGGTCCTACCTTTTAAGTTTAACACATAAGAAAATACTTTGACAAATTTATTGCTAAATAATTAACTTTAATATTATTTACAATTTCAAAACAATTACAGTTGATGGAAAATGTAGAAGATTAATTAGCGTTTTACTTTTGAGTTATAACTTATGTGTGCCTATTTTCCAGTATCTTCAAAGTCATGCAAATATGACAAAAAATGGTGAAAATTTGAATTCTTAAATTTAAACGTTTTGATAATAAAAGAATCGTATAATTCAATTCAACTTTAATACTAACTGGCAGTAAATAAGGACACTTAGAAATGGTAAATTAAGTTGATTTTGAAGTCTAAATATTATGATTTTTTATAAATTTCAAATAAGAAAAAAGTTAATATTCAAATTCTAGCTGATTTGAAAGCTCGAAATATTAGAACAATAATTAAATGATAATTTTGTCCAATGTAAAATCAGTTGGCTTTGTTATTTAAAATTTCAAGAGATTAAAAATTTGATATTACTTTTAATTCTACGAAATATAATGAGTATTTTTACTTTTGAGTTATAGCTTATGTGTGGCAAATCTGACGAAAAAAAAAATGTTGACATTTTGAATAATAAAAGAATCATATAATTCAATTCAAACTTTAAAATTATGGGATTTAAATAAGAAAATTTTGATTAAAGTCTTAAATTAATATTATAATTTTTTACACAGTCTAAAGTATTTAATAACCAAAAGTTTAATATATTCCAAATAGCTAAAATGTTGAACTTAGAGTACTATTTGAATAAGCAGCAAGGATTCATGCTAACATTAGATAGTCCTAAAAATTGTATAGTTTTATTCACGTGATATAGGATGGTTAAGATGATGGATTATAATTATGATACACAATTCAACTAAGGAAAATAAATATATAAGGTAAGTTTAGTTGTTTTTTAATTCCTAAATATTAGGATTTGCTACAAACAAGGAAATAAATTATAGTTGTTTTTAAAGTCCTTAATATTAGGAAAAATAATTAAATTAAACTTTTGTCTAGTGTGAAATTTATTTTTAAAGGAAAAAAAAGGCAAACGATATTTCGCTAAGGGCTTTCGTGCTTTTAATATAGTATAGATAATGAAAAGAGAACGAGGATATCAACTTTCAAATTTATTTCACTTGAATATCGTGTTTTTTTAATCTTTTGCAGGTTCTATATAAGTTGTTTAAGAATAATCAACCTAAATAACCGTTGACTTAACTGCTTAAACTAAAAATAGTTAATGGATATATAATGTATATATATAATTTAAGTATAATTTAAGTATAATATGTATATGATTATATACAATCAAATGTATTATCTATGTATATTGAATTGAAGAAATAAACGGAGAATCCAACCTGCTATTTGTGTAAAGATCTCATTAAGTTTAAAAGGTTACAAACCAGGCCCATCTTGAGGCCCAAAATCCAGGCCCATTGTGACACAAAAATCTAGGCCCAGTTGGAGATGTATGTCGAAGATTTAACCCAAATAGCCGTTCAACTAAATACTTAAATTAAAAATAGCCAACGGAGATATAATATATGCATAATTTATGTATTATATATGTATAATTATGTATAATCAATGTATAATCTCTGTATATGACTAAAAAAGTAAACAATTATTATGGCCCAAAGAGTGAAAATTAGAAAGACAACCCCATATTCATGTAAATTGCATCAATAATAATTTTATCCACATATTTCAATTTATTCAGAAAATCATAAGTTAAATATACAGTTTTTCCCATATAATTTAATTTTTTTTAAAGTTTTAGTTATTTATTTATTTATGAAGCTATTAGAGAAAAAGGGAGATCCAATTGGTCATTGGGGGGGTAGAAAAGGGGTGTGACAGCTCTGGCGACTCTGTTGGGGACTAACCAGAATTCGAGCTTGTACAGATTGACTTTTTTTGGCTTCATTAATTTTGGTATTTATTTGTGCCTAATGTGCTACTTGTTCGCTTTTACGACTTTGATATTGTTGAACTGTACATATAAACTGTCTTCTCACGCACCCCCTCTGAGTCTTCTTGAAATAAAAAATTGGCATTTGCTTGACATAGCCCACTTTCTTTGAAATAACAGAGGTGCTTGTCACCCGGTGAAGGATTTTAGTCACACATGTTTTAGGCGGGGGGCACCACCAGTTAAGCCGGAAAGCAATGCTACCGGTATACTGACCCTCCTCGGCTCGAGTTGTCCGCTCGAGTAAGCCAGTCTAGATACATTCTCCACTAGGATTTAAACCTAGAAGAACAAACCTCATGCCGGATATCCCTAGTAGGTTCGCTTTATTTGCATCACGTGCATTTAACTTAGCGAAACTCGACACAGGGGTCGGGTCCGTATAAGACAGGTATCCTCTTTAAGACCATCATGTTCACTTATGTGCTACTTGTTGCATCATTTGGAAGGCTTTCTTGCGTTGTTGACCGACTTTAGAAAATAATTGAGCGAAATTATAAAAAAGAAAAAAAAAATCATTCTCCTAGTTTAGTATAAATAATCCTTTTTTTTTACTAAGATTATATTTTGTAGTCTGGCGTGAGGTGTAAAGATAAATTTTCATAAAAATCGAAAGAGAATACTCAGTTTCACCGAACTACGCGGGTTTGATTCTCACCGGATGTGAGATACGCAGGCAACCTTTATCGGGTCCAACCCACAATTTTAAAAAAATCCAAAAAATATTTCCTTTACTAGAAAGTCTTCCTTTTAGACCACAATTTTCAAAAAAAAAAAATCCTCCAAGCCTTTCGTGGAAGAATCAAAAGGCCGTTTTTATAATAATAGTCGTTTCCCTACTTTTTGTGTCTGCTAATTTAAAAAAAAATAATAAATAAATAGATCGAGTCCTAAATGACGTTTGTTTTATATAAAAAAATAAATAAATAAATAAATAAATTAAAAAAAAGAAAAAGGATTAATCAGAATTTCATATAGCTTAGGAAAGTCCTGACCCTTTTTATCTTATTCTTAGGTTCACCATGAATTCTCCACAAGGAAGCAACCAAAAAAGGGTGAGGGACGAGACACCTCCCATGTTTTTGATAAGAGACAAGACCCCGAGTAGTCTCTGTAATTGGTGGGCTAGTTTTGCGACATGGGAACGGAATCAAGTATTCAAGCACCTTAAGTTCCTCACAAACATCATGGGGATTAAGCCTAACAGAGATTTAATCGAGGCTCTAGTAGGTTTTTGGGACCCCCTGAACAATGTCTTCAGGTTCAAAGACTGTGAAATGACGCCTACGTTGGAAGAATTAGGTGGATTTACCGGATTAGGGAGGGACCTTCGTGGGAAAAAACCTGCTGCTCCAAGAAAAATTGGTGTAAA